>MU790353.1:1839-21017 GCA_026770625.1 Nicotiana glauca
GCTTATTCGAAGGAAACCACTTAGATGGGGTGAAAGAGGAGGCAAAGGAGACTATGTGGTGTTAAGGATGAGTTCTGGTTCAAAGGTGGTATTCGCCGGAGTAGGGTTCCGGCGACACCTTTTGGATTATTCGACGGTTTCTAAGGGTTTTCAGGGGAAGGTAACTGGATGAGGTGAAAGAGGAGACAGAGGAGGTTGTGGGGTGTTCATGCTGGTTCAATCAGAGACGGTGGTGTACCACCGTCGGTAGGTTTCCGGCGATGGTTGAGAGCATCCTAAGGCGGCTAGGGTTTGAAGTTAGGGACGAAGGGTGTAATATGAAGTGTGTATGTAATGTTTGTGTATTTAAAAGCTATTGAGGATCTGAGACCGTTAGATCAAGTAAACCAACGGCTCAGATTCAATCACCCCATATACGACGTCGTTCCTTTTAAGTGATCATTTAATTGTGGCCATTGGATTAATTATATCAACGGCTTAGATTAATTCAAATACACGACGTCGTTTTGTTTATTAAGTGACCGTCACTCTAAGCCGTTTGATCAAAGCTTCAACGGTCCAGATCTGTTATCCTTGAACGGTGTCATTTGGATTTGTATATGGGCAGACCGGGTTCCTTTCTTTTGGGCCTGGGCATTGTTATACAATTTGGGCTACTATTTTTTCCTATTTTTGTATTTAGCCCAATATTTTTTATATTGTATTATTTTATTTTTTGCATTATACTTTTCTTTGTATTTTTGTATTTTTGTATTTATTTCCTTTCTATATTTTTTGTATTTTACTCTTGTATTTTATTTTCTTTTCTATTTTCCTTGTATTTTCTTTTTCCTCTGGTTAAGAAAAAGTAATTAATTTCTATTTTTTTAGTATTTTCTAATTAAAAATAAATAGATGTGTATTTTGATTTTCTTTGTTTTGTTCCCAAAAATCATAAAATCCTGGTATTTCTACCTATTTTATGAATTATTATTATGCACACAATTATCAAAAAATTGCCACAAAAAATTCAAAAATCATTTTGCATATATTTGGGACTAATTTGCTTAGGGCAAAAATCACGTGCTCACATCCTTAATATATATATATCAGGGATCTATTGGTATCACGAAGATCTTTTAGTATCCTCAATACATGTGCCAGGGATCTCTCGGTTCCCACACCTCAGCTCAATCATAAATACATATAGTGGATCTCCTGGGATGCCTTCCCGTAGCCCTAAAACAGAATGCACAACAATAGCAGAAAAAGAATATACTCAATTAAGCTCAACTTCATGCCATGGAAAAATAGGCAATTCTAACCTAGCATGCTTCACGTAATACAAATAAGGCAGTTAGAACAAATGGAGCAATTTAGTCAAATATACATGCTTCTCTAGACTAATAACAGACTAAGTTTCCAAGTAATGTAAGCAAGAAAATGTAAGAACACAATTTAAGGCTATTTTTAATGAAAAACCTGATTTCCAACAATTAGCACAAGTACGCACTCGTCACCTCACGTACAAGGCATTTCAAGTATCATGAAATCAACCCTAAGGGGAGAGTCCTCCACACAAGGTTAGGCATGCCACTTACCTCGAATCAGCTCAATTGTCAACCCGAAACCATGTTCTTGCCACGAGTATTTGACTCCAAATGACCCAAATCTATTAAATTAACTTTCATAATGTAAATAACATTTCAAGTAACTGATTTTACAATTAAATTCTAAGTTAATACGCGAAATTATATAAAATAACCAAAATTCCCCTTGGCCCCACGTTTCGGAATCGGGTGAAATTTATATTTCCAAAATGCTCCCACTTTCACAAGTTCATACATACCAAGAACACCGAAATCAGAGTCCAAATGCTCCCTCAAATTCTCATTTAAAGTTTCTTAATACCAAGCCCTAATTCTTCAAATTTTGATCTAGATTCCATGATTTACTAGGTAGATTTCACATTAGAAACAAGTTTTAACACCAAGAATCTTACCTCTAAGTGATTCCCCTCGAATCCCTCTTCAATCCCCTTCAAGAGCTCCAAAAATGATTGAAAATGGTGGAAATAAATCCTAAAGTCGCGGAACCTCTTTTAAAACATTTCTGCCCAAGTGTTTCCGCATCTGTGGTAAAGGGAGCGCATCTGCGGTCCTGCACCTACAGAAGAATGCATCGCAGGTGCAAAAAGTCACTTAACGGGCTGGGCAGGAAGAGCATAGTATCTAGCCTGGCCTCCCCCTCAAGGGCGACCCTACCACCCCGACCTCCACCTCTAGCTGGCTGGGCCGGTAGGGTGGCAACTGGGGCGGGACCATAGTCTGAGAACTCTCCGGGGTGCGTTATGGCTTAGGAGTTTGGAGAGGTGTAGCCCTCCCAAGTCTAGGGCAATCCCTTACCACATGACAGGTGTCACCACACTCAAAACAAGCTTTGGGAGGATGTGGTGGCTTTGGCTGGCTTGGGCCAGGTCTACTGGAAGTACCCCGCGCAGGAGGCGTACTAGACTCTGGAGGTTCATGATAAGGCTCCTAAGGCCTAGGTTGGGCTGGGACACCACTGGCTGCTTGAAGATCTAAATAAACGAGGCGACTCATATGACCCCTACCATGACGACCTGTAGCTGGGGCACGGGAAACAGAATAATGGCCCGGCTCTCGAGACCTCTTGGTTTCCCTCTCCTCTATGTCCCTAGCATGCATACCCTCAATGCTCCTAGCAATGCTCACCAACTGTTGATAAGATATATCTATCTCTAACTCACGAGCCATGCTAGACCTGATGCTGGGAATAAGCCCCTCAATAAACCGACGAACCTTCTCGCGAACTGTAGAAACCAAAGCTAGTGCATGTCTAGCCAAGTCGATGTAACAGATAACATACTCCGAGACAGTCATAGTACCCTGGTGCAAATGCTCAAGCATCGCGCACCAGGCGTCCTTAAGACATTGGAGACATGCTCCCTCGTGAACATATCTAAAAAGTGAGCCCAAGTCAGGGAAGAGGCCTCATTCGGGCTGTCTTACTCATAAGCACGCCACCACTGATAGGCGGCTCCACGATGCTGAAAGGTAGTGAAGGAAACCCCGCTCGATCCTGATATGCCCATAGTACGGAGGATACAGTAGCACTCCTAAAGAAATCCAAAGGCATCCTCTGAGGCTAGTCCGCTAAAAGTCGGAGGCTGATACTTCTTGAACCTCTCAAGCCTCTTCTGCTCCTCCTCTGAAGCTACTACCCTCTCCTCGAGCTGATCTGGGGCTACCGGCTGTACAGGAATAGCCTTTAGGCCCTGATCAATATGCACTCGTTGCTCAGAAGTGCGGGTGGCAGGAGTCTGTGCTCCTCCCCCAGCCTAGGATGTAGCTGCAGTAAGGGGAAGCAACCCTGCCTGAGCTAGAGTGGTGTACATAGTCATAAACTGTGCCAAAGTCTCCTAGAGTGCTGGAGTAGTAGTAGCATATGCATCAGGTGTCTGGACTCCGGCCAGTACTACTGGGGATACCTCGGCGGCCGCTCGCACGGGTGCTCTAGCTGCACCATGAACTCTTCCTCGACCTCTACTCTGGCCCCAGCCTTTGACGGCTCCAGTTGGGGGCACGGGTGTCTGGTCATCTCGAGTAGCACGTGTCCTCACCATCTGTGAGAGAATAGAAGATAGAAGTTTAGAATTGTGATATAAAAAATCTCGCACAACTAGGAAACCAAATGAAGCGATATTTTCTTAACAGTTACATAGCCTCTCGTAGATGAGTACAAACGTCTCCGTATCGATCAGCAAGACTCTAATAAACCGACTTGTGATTCATGACTCCTATGAACCTAGAGCTTTGATACCATCTTTTCACGACCCTAGTTCACCCTCCGTAAACCATCGTGATGACATCTTGTCTCTACGACTAGGTAAGCCTAAATTTGCGGAAGTAAAACAATTTAAAACAGGAATAAAGAAATAAACACCGTTTAAATGTGCCACTCAGCATACACAATATTTAACTCTCAAAACTAACACATAAATCCAAGGCCCGAAAACCGATGAATCACAATCTAAGAAATACTACATAGCTCTAACTCTGGAATGTCTAACAAGAACTGAAATACAAAAGGGCTAATACTAAATAGCAAGAATAGAAAGAGAATCCTCGGTTTGCAGATGCGGCAAATATACCTTGAAGTCGCTATAGCAGTCGCCTCACCTCAGGGGTGATAGGACTGAGTCGAAGTACCTGGATCTGCACATGAAAAATATGCGTAGGAAGGGCATGAGTACACCACACCGATACTCAATAAGTGCCAAGCCTAACCTCGATTGGGTAGCGAAGAGGATGGCCAGGGCCCTACTGAGATTAAATAATAATATAAAGTTTGACAGTGCAGATAAGAGCAGTATAAATAAGTGCAACAATAAAAATATTGCCGGATATAAGACAACTACAACTGATACAGAGGCAAACAATCACAAGGATAATAGCCGGGGATCTCTCAGTATCGTGAGGATCTCTTAGTATCCTCAATAAGTATATCCGGGGATCTCTTGGTATTCTCAATTTATGCTAGGGATATTTTGGTATTCTGAGGATCTCTTAGTATCCTCAATATATATATATCAGGGATCTCTTGATATCCCGAGGATCTCTTCGTATCCTTAATACATGTGCCGGAGATCTCTCGCTATCCCGCACCTCAGCTCGATCCTAAATACGTACAGGGAATCTCCCGGGATGCCTTCCCGTAGCCCCAAAATGGAATGCACAACAATAGCGAAAAAAGAATATACTCAATTAACCTCAACTTCATACCAAGGCTAAACATGTAATTCTAACCTAGCATGTTTCACGTAATACAAATAAAGCAGTTAAAACAAATGGAGCAATTTAGTCAAATAGACATGCTTCTCTAGACTAACAACAGACTAAGTTTCCAAGTAATGTAAGCAAGAAAACGGAAGAACTCAATTTAAGGCTATTTTTAATGAAAAAATGGGATTTCCAACAATTAGCACAAGTATGCACTCGTCACCTTATGTACAAGGCATTTCAAGTATCACGATATCAACCCTAAGGGGAGAGTTCCCCACACAAGGTTAGACAAGCCACTTACCTCGAACCGGCTCTATTGTCAACCCGAAACCACGTTCTTGCCATGAGTATTTGACTCCAAATGGCCCAAATCTATTCAATTTAATTTCATAATGTAAATAACACTTCAATTAACTGATTCTACAATTAAATAATAAGCTAATACATGAAATTAGATAAAATGACCAAAATGCCCCTCGGGCCCACATCTCAGAATCTAGTGAAATTGATATTTCCAAGATTATCACACTCTCATGAGTTCATACATACCAAGAATACTAAAATCGGAGTCTAAATGACCGCTCAAATTCTCATTTAAGTCTCTTAATCCCGAGCCCTAATTCTTAGTTTTTAGCCTAGATTCCATGATTTACTAGGTTACATTAAAAACGAGTTTTAAGACCAAGAATCTTACCTCCAAGTGATTCCCATCGAATACCTCTTTAATCCCCTTCAAGATCTCCAAAAATGATTAAAAATGGTGGAAATAAACCCCAAAGTCGCGGAACCTCTTTTAAACATTTCTACCTAGTTGTTTCGGCATCTACGGTAAAGTCACTTAACGGGCTGGGTCTGCATCTGCGATCTCTTGGTCGCATCTGCGGCATCGCATGTGCGAAAACCCACCACACCTCTGAAATCCTTCAGCTTGGACCAAACATGCTTCTGCAACCACTTAGCTGCTTCTGCGACGCTGCTCCTGCGGAACCTAAATCGCAGGTGTGGTTATGACAAAACCAGTAGCTGAAGCTGCAATTTTAACTCCAAATTTCCTCCATCAACCACCTGTAACTGTCTCGAGGCCCCCGGGACCTCAACCAAAGGCACTAACAAGTCTAATACCACTGTCCAAACTTGTACCAATCCTTAAAACACCTAAAACAACATCAAAACCTCAAATTAACCATGGATTCAAGCTTAAGAACTCCAAATTTCTCAGAATACGCTTTCGATCAAAAAGTCTATCAAACCTCATCTAAATGACCTGAAATTTTGCATAGACGTCACATTCAACACTACGGAGATACTCCAACTTCTGGAATTCTATTTTGACCTTCGCATCAAAATCTCACTATCGAACTGGAAACTTCAAAAACCTATATTTTGGCGTATCAAGCCTAAATTAGCCACAGACCTCCAAAACACAATCCGAACACGCCTCTAAGCCGGAAATCACCCAACGGAGCTAGCAGAACCATCATATTTCCATTTCGAGGCCGTCTTCACACTTTTCTGAATATGGTCAAATTCCCAAGACTTAAGCTCTCATTTAGGGACTAAGTGTCCTAGAACTCCCCGAAATTCAAAACCAAACATCCCAACAATTAAAAATAGCAAAAATAAACATAGGAAAAGCAGTAAATAGGGAATCAGGGAATAAATCCTAAAAATAACCAGCCAGGTCATTACAAGTTCCACCAATAGATGGTGGAGGGATTATATATTGACTAGACTAGCTGGGTCGACTGTTCTTACTTGGGACTAAAGCTATTCCTCGAGAAGTTCCTTCTTATCACTCAAATAGAGGACTATCAGAGGCAGTTCGAGCATATTTAGTAGGGCTCTATGTATGTTACTCAGTACAAGACTCGATTTGTGGACCTATCCCGTCATGCTATTCTTCTACTTCCTACCGAGAGAGAGAGAGAGGGTGAGGAGGTTTATTGAGGGACTTGCTCAACCTATCAAGTTGTAGATGGCTTAGGAGACTGGGATTCAAATTTCTTTTAAGATGACTGCCGATGTTGCCAGACGAGTCGAGATGGTTATAGCTCAAGGGAGTGGTCAGGGATATGACAAGAGACCTCGTCATTCTAGTGAGTTCAATGGTGCCTCATCTGGAGGCAAGGGTACTTGTTGTAGAGGCCATCCTCCCAGGACACTTCATTTAGCACTCCAGGTTTCTCACGGTGCTTCAGGTGGTCGTGGCCCTTATACACATTATTCCAATCAGCTAGCCTACAGTGCACCACTTACTCCTATTACTGCACCTCCGCTCTAGAGTTTTCAAGGTGGCTATTCAGGCCGACAGGGTTAGTTTTAGGGTCAGCAGTCTCAGCAACCGAGGTCTTATTATATTTGTGGCGATCTGAGACACATTGCTAGATTTTTCCCTCGAGCATCGAGCAATTTCTAGCATCAGAGTTCTGGCACCAAGTGCTTTATTATTCACCCAGCCAGCTAGAGTTAGGGATCAAACAACTAGAGGTGGAGGTCGATGCATTAGAGGTGGAGGTCAGGCTGCTAGAGGTTGAGGCCAGCCAGCTAGGGCTCATCCTCAAGATGTAGATGAGAGTGGTAGGGTCCAGCCCCAATGCTATGATTTTTAGCTAGGTTGGAGGTTGATTTATCTGACGCAGTTATCAGAGGTACGATTTCAGTTTGCTGTAGAGATGCCTCAGTTCTATTTGATTCAAGTTCTACTTATTTATATGTATTATCCTATTTTACTTCTTATTTGGTTGTTCCTCATGATTCTTTAAGTGCTCTTGTGTATGTGTCCACACCTGTGGATGATGCTATTATCATAGATCGTGTTTATTATTTGTGTGTGGTTACTATTGGCTATTTTAAGACTCATGTAGATCTCCTACTTCTCGATATGGTCGACTTTGATATCATTTTGGGTATGGATTAGCTGTCACCATATCATGCTATATTGGATTGTCATGCTAAGATGGTGACCTTAGCCTTGCCGGGGCTGTCTCGATTAGAGTGGAGAGGGACTCATGGCTATTCTACTAGTAGGGTTAGCTCTTATATGAAGGCTCGGCATATGGTCGAGAAGGGGTGTCTAGCTTATTTGGCTTATGTCCACGATTCTAGTGTGGAGGTTCCTTCCATGGATTCAGTACCAGCCGTTCATGAGTTTCTAGAGGTGTTTCTTGCAGACTTGCCGGGGATGCCATCCGACAGGGATATAGACTTCTGCATTGATTTGGCTCAGGGCACTCAACCCATTTCTATTCTGCCATACCGTATGGCCTCTCCAAAGTTGAAAGAATTGAAGGAGCAGTTGCAAGATTTGCTTGATAAGGGCTCTATTATATCGAGTGTCTCGCCCTAGTTGCACCCGTGTTTTTTGTGAAGAAGAAGGAAGGATCGATGACGGTGTGCATTGATTATCGGTAATTAAATAAGGTCACCGTCAAGAACAAGTATCCATTGCCAAGGATTGATGACTTATTTGATCAGCTTCAGGGTGCCAAGGTGTTTACAAAGATTGGTTTGAGTTAGGCTACCATCAGTGGAGGATTAGGGCATCCGATGTCCCTAAGATGACTTTTCGGACTCGGTATAGGTATTATGAGTTTCTAGTGATGTCATTGGGGATGAAAAATGCCCCAGTGCAATTTATGGATTTGATGAACCAGGTGTTCAAACCCTAATTGGATTCTTTTGTGATTGCATTTATTTATGATATCTTGATCTACTCCTGCAGTCGAGAGGAACATGACATCACATTTGGATTGTTCTTCAGACTCTGAGAGATAGCCAGTTTTATGCTAATTTTTCAAAATATGAGTTTTGGTTGAGCTCAGTCGCTTTCTTGGGGCATGTTGTGCCAGCAAGGGGTATACAGGTGGATCCTAAGAAGATTGAAGCAATCAAGAACTGGACTAGACCCACATCAGCTACAAAAATCCAGAGTTTCTTGTGGTTGGCGGGATTATTATCATCGATTTGTGGAGGGGTTTTCATCTATAGTAGTCCCATTGACTAGGTTAACCCAGAAGGGTTTCCGTTCAGATGGTCAGACGAGTGTGAGGCGAGCTTTCAGAAGCTCAAGACCGCTTTGATTACGGTGCCAGTATTGGTTTTACCCACAGGTTCAAGACCTTATACAATATATTATGATGCATTTCGTATTGGACTTGGTGCGATATTGATGCAGGGTGGCAAGGTAATTGCATATGCTTCACGGTAGTTAAAGATCTACGAGAAGAATTACCCTGTTCATGATCTATAGCTGGCAGCCATTGTTTATGCTTTGAAGGTATGGAGGCACTATCTTTACGGTGTGTCATGTGAAGTGTTTATGGATTATCGGAGCTTGCAGTATTTGTTCAAGAAAAAGGAGCTCAATTAGAGGCAGAGGAGGTGGTTAGAGCTACTGAAAAGACTATGATATCACCATCTTGAATCATCCTAGGAAGGCCAATGTGGTGGGTGACGCTTTAAGTAGAAAGTCAACTAGTATAGGAAGCCTTGTGTATATCCAAGTTGGTGAGAGACCATTTGCATTGGATGTTCAGGCCTTGGCCAATTAATTCATGAGGTTGGATGTTTCTGAGCTTAGTTGTGTTCTAGCTTATACACTTGCTCGATCTTAGTTGTTTGAGCGCATCAAAGATGGGCAGTATGACAACCCTTATTTGCTTGTCCTTAGAGACACAGTACGACATGGTGGTGCCAAGCAGGTTACTGTTAGAGATTATGGAGTTTTGAGAATGCAGGGTCGTATTTGCATATCTAATGTAGATGGGCTTTGAGAGTTGATTCTAGAAGAGGCCCACAGTTCCCAGAATTCTATTCATCCAGCGTCGCCAAGATGTATCAGGACTTGCGGCAACATTATTGGCGGAGGAGGATGAAGAAGGATATAGTTGCATATGTAGCTCGGTGTCTAAATTGTCATTAAGTAAAGTACGAGCATTAGAGAGCTGGTGGTTTGCTTCAGAAGATAGAGATTACTAAGTGGAAGTGGGAGCGTATCACTATGGATTTCGTTGTTGGATTCCCATAGACTCAGAGGAAGTTCGACGCAGTTTGGGTCATTATGGATAGGCTGACCAAGTTAGTGCATTTCATTATTGTGGCAATTTCCTATTTTTTAGAGCGGTTGGCAGAAATTTATATCCGCGAGATCGTTCGTCTTCATGGTGTACCCGTATCTATCATTTCTAATCGAGGTACGCAGTACAACTTGTATTCCTGGAAGGCAGTACATCATGAGTTGGGAACGCATGTTGAGTTGAGCATATCATTTCATCCTGAAACGGACAGAAAATCCGAGCGCACTACTCAGATATTGAGGGATATGCTCCGCGCATGTGTTATTGACTTCGTAGGCTCTTGGGATCAATTTTTGCCACTTGCGGAGTTTGCCTACAACAACAGTTACCAATTGAGCATTTAGATGGCTCCGTATGAGGCACTATATGGTAGACGATGTCGATGGCCTGTTGGATGGTTTGAGCCGGGGGAGGCTCGATTATTGGGTACAGATTTAGTACAGGATGCCTTGGATAAGGTTAAGATCATTCAGGATAAGCTTCGCTCAGCTCAGTCTAGGCAGAAGACTTATGCCGATTATAAGGTTCGTGACGTTGTGTTCATGGTCGGAGAGAGAGTGTTGCTCTGTGTGTCACCCATAAAAGATGTAATGAGATTTGAGAAGAGGGGAAAGTTGAGCCCTAGGTACATTGGGCCTTTTGAGATTCTCCAGAGAGTGCGTGAGGTGGCTTATAAGTTTGCATTGCCACCCAGTTTATCAGTAGTTCATTTATTATTCCATGTGTCCATGCTCCAAAAAGATCTCGGAGATCCCTCTCATGTGTTAAACTTCATCACTGTCCAGCTGGTAAAGGATTTGACCTATGAGGAGGAGCCGATAGCTATTCTAGACCGATAGGATCTTTAGTTGAGATCAAAGAGTTATCCTTCAGTTCGAGTGCAGTAAAGAGGTCAGCCTATTGAGGCAGCTACCTGAGAGCCCGATGCAGAGCAAATATCCCCACCTTTTCACCAGTCTAGGTACTTTTTTATGTCTGTTCGAAGATGAACGAGTGTTTGAAAGGTGCAGAATGTAATGACCCAATAGGTAATCTTATAAACAAAAACCAAATTCTATGTTCTGAGGCCTTAAAAACCTCATTTTATCCCTCCTCAATTTGCATGCATGGTCCGAACGTGTTTCCGGAAAGCTTTTATGTTGAAAGTTGATAAAATAAGATTTTGCTTAAAAACCTTATTTAAGTTGACTTCGGTCAACTTTTTGTGCAGATCCAGACTTGTATTTTGATAGTCCCGGTGGGTCCGTATCAAAATATGGGACTTGGGCGTATGCCTAAAATCAAATTCAAAGGTCCCTCACCCGAGTTATGAATTTTTGTTGAAAACTAAAAGTCTAAACATTTATTTGTTTTAAAGAAATTATTGATGTTTGATTTCATTAGTATCAGGTCCATATTTTTGTTCCGAAGCCTAGTACTGGTCCAATATAAATTTTTTGGCTTATTTGTGAAATTTGGTGGGAAACGGAGTCAGTGTGACGTGGTTCTGACGTCTGGTGGTAAAAATAGAGATTTTAAAGCTTTCTTGAAAATTTTATTTGATTTTGTCTTCAATTCGTAGTTCTAGATGTTATTTTGGCAATTTGATCGCGTGAGCAAGTTCGTACGATATTTTTAGACTAGTGTGCACATTTAGTTTGGAGTCCCGAGGGGTTTGGAAGTATTTTTGAATCTTTGGTTGAGAGACTAGTAAAGTTAAAAATTTGGGAGTTTGATCGTGGTCAATATTGGGTTAAGGTGACCTCTTTTCGGTGTTTTGAGTGCGTGAGCGGGTCCATAGCGTATTTTATGATTGAAATTCATATATGGCTTGTGTCTAGAAGATTCCGAATGAGTTTCGGGGTGGTTTCAAATCATTTAGGAGAAGATAGGCTTTTGCTGGTTTTTGGTGTGATACTATTCATTCGCAATTGCGAACCTTTTATGGCAATTGCGAAAGCACTGTTCATTCGCAACTGCGAACAATTTATGGCAATTGTGAAAATACTGTTCCCTCGCAAATGCGAAGTTTTGTTCGCAAATGCGATACCTATAGCTGAACAAAAGATGACTTAGACGGGATTTTTGATTCATTTCCCAAATTTTCAAAACTTAAACCACAAGAGGCAATTTTCCAAAGAATTTTTCTTCCCTAAATCATTGGTAAGTGATCTTAAACTAATTTTTTTTAATCTTTCACTACTTTTTCATAAGATTCAACCAAAATCTAAGGTTTTCATGGTGAAAATTGGGGGGTTTTGGGTATAAACTAGGGATTTCGAAATTTGGGGATTTAGACCTCAAATTGAGGTCGGATTCCAAAACCCATTATATATTCGGGCTCAGGGGTGAATGGTTAATCGTGTTTTGGTCCGAGTTTCGGGTTTAGACCTAGCGGGACTGGGTGTTGACTTTTTCAAGAATGCCCTAAATTGAATTCTTTGCAATCGTGGGTAGATCCTGAGGCTTTATTTGAATCGTTTGGTTTGTAAATTGCTATATTCTATTGGTTTAGAGGCTTGTGTGAAGGGAAAAGAGCTGTTATTATGCTGTGAGTTTGGACGTTGGAGTGAGGTAAGTGTCGTGGTTAACATTGCTTGAGGGATTAGTATTATTTACCTATATGCTACGTGTTTGGATGTTGAGTACAATGTATAGGTGAGGTGACGAGCACCTATGCATTGTTGTCGAGTCATAGCATGCGAGTGAGTCTTATTATTGTAACTGTTGTATTCTTTGATCATATTGTTCATGCTTAGACTAGCTATTCGTTATGTTGGGCAACTCTTATAATGTTTTATTAAATTTGGTATTGATTGAGTATTGACTCAAAGTTGAGGTTGGTAATGTGGAACTAAATGTTGAAGTAAGACTGCTTCTCTATATTTCTATCCCTTTGTTGTTAATGTTCATTGTTTTGGTGAGGGTGAGTGTTAAAGCATGAAGGGTGATGCCATGCAATATTTTACGAGTGAGAATTAATACACGAAGGGTGTTGTCATGCCATGATATGTGAGTGTTAATGCACGAAAGGTGATGTCGTACCATTTTATTTGTTTATATGGTGAGGATGAGAGTTAACAGGGTGATGCTGTGTTATTTTTGCTAATTATTATGGTGAGGTTGAGAGTAAAAGCACGAAGGGTAATATCGTGCACTTGTCTTTACTATGTTTAATACTTTCATTGGTGTAAAGCATATTGTCTGCTGTGGTTTCTTTTCTGTTACAAATTTTTTTATCTTGTGCTCCCCTCATCATGTTTCCCCTCCCGTTATTATTAGTTCAGCTCCTATTAGTTGTTATTGTGCTCGTATATTGTTTAACTGCACAGGTTTATGAATGTGTCTTGTCTTAGCCTCATCACTACTTCGCGAGGTTAGACTCGATACTTACTGATTGCGGTCGGTTGTACTGATACTGCACTCTGCACTTTCTGTGTAGATTTTAGTACTGGACCAAGTAGACCTTGAGTCTAGATGCTGGCTTGATCTGTTTGGAGACTCAAGGTAGTCATGTTGGTGTCTGCAGCCCTGGCGTCCCCTTCTATGCATTTCCTTTACTGTTTCATTTGTATCAAAAACAGATGTATTTCCTTGAGACACCTTACTTGTAGCTAAATCTTAGTAGTTCGTGGATTGTGACACCAGATTCTGGATAGATGTGTATAAGTGTTAAATTTATTAAGGATTTTTGCGCTTTTTTTTTACCTTGTTATGGCTTATTTGATGTTCATTACTGAAAAACTTAAGAATTTGGCTTAATGATCTCTAACGTTGGCTTGCGTAGCAAGTGGAATGTTAGGCGCTATCATGGTCCGACAGTGGGAATTTTGGGCTGTGACAAGTTGGTGTCAGAGCACTAGGTTGCCTAGGTCTCACAATTCACGAGCAGGCTTAGTAGAGTCTGGGGGTCAGTACGGAGACGTCTGTACTTATCTCCTAGAGGCTATAGAGTTTAAGAACAATTTCACTTATATTCTTCTCTGTCGTGCAATTTTGTTCTCTCTGTGCTAATCGAACTCTTCTACTCGTGTTCTTTGCAGATGGAGAAAACACATACCGCGTCTTCAGCTATGCAGCAGCCAGAGCCCCTAGTGGCAGCTCCTACGAGGGATAGAGGTCGAGGCCGAGGTCGTTCTAGAGGCCGAGGTCGTTCTAGAGGCCGAGGCAGGGGTATAGCTCAGCCCTGAGCTCGAGCAGCAGCACCAGCGGTGGGGCATCAGATTGAGTTTGATGAAGAGATTCCAACCCAGACTATTCCAGCAGGACCAGCTCAGGTCCCCAAGGGGTTCCTTGCCACCCAATGCTTTAGGACGCCATGGTATGTTTAGTGGGTCTTATGGAAAGTGTAGTTTAGACTGGCACATTCCCTATGGCCCAAGCCGTCTCCCAGGTTGGGGGAGGAGCACATACTCCCGCTACTCACATTCCGAAGTACATGGCTTCCCAATTACAGACTCTAGCAGTACAGCCAGTTGGGGTAGTTCAGCTGGGTGTTGCTGCACCAATCGGTGGTGGATCAGCTATGTCTGCTGATGCTTTATGGCAGTTGGACATGTTTACCAAGATCTTTCCAGTTCATTTCAGTGGTACATCTTCAGAGGACCCCCAAGATTATCTTGACAGCTTTCATGAGGTGTTACAAAACATATGCATAGTGGAGACCAATGTGGTCGAATTTGCTGCATTCCATTTAACGGGTTCCACCACGAGATGGTGGAGGGATTATATGTTGACCAGACCACTTGGGTCGCATGCTTTTACTTAGGGCCAGTTTTCTCAGTTATTCCTCGAGAAGTTCCTTCCTATCACTTAGAGAGAGGACTATCGGAGGCAGTTCGAGCTTTTTCAACAGGGCTCTATGTCTGTTACTCAGTACGAGACTCAATTTGTGGACCTGGCCCGTCATGCTATTCGTCTGCTTCCTACCGAGAGATAGAGGGTGGGGAGATTTATTGAGGGACTTGCTCAGCTTATCAAGTTGCAGATGGATAAGGAGACTTGCTCAGCAACAATCATCTTTATGACAATACACTCTTTGTAAAATTACCCTTCTATAATAGCCATGCAGATTTTCTAAGATTATTACTAATAATAATTGTAAATATTTTAGTAAATATTTTATAACTTTAATGTACAACTTATAATAGATGTATATATTATCTTAAAGATACCAGTATGTTGCACGAACATATGCACATCAAATATTTTTATTACTAAAGGTCTACAAATGATATATCTTGTGTTAGAAAATGCCAAAAGATACTTTAAAGATCTATTTATAATTTTTGAAGATATGCATATCATTCTTTTTTTGTTTGAAGATGTACACATGATATATCTTATAATGGACAATTACCATTAATATGTAAATGTAATCTGTTCGTATATTTTATTTGTGTTCTTTAGAGTTTAAATATTTGTGTGTTTAGTTAAGAAATTTTTAATAATGTATTAGATTTCTTTAGCATTTAATTCTTGAAATATTTATATCTTTTGATATTTTGAATTTAAATATTTTATATATAATATTAAAAAGAATAATAATTAGTTTTTGGATAATTTTTGTCTTTAAATGTCAAAATATATTTAAATGCCAAATGGTGTTACAGGTGTATAACAGTCATTCGTTATAAAAGCCAAAAAATTTCGGAATAAACGACTTTGTTATAGGGAGACTTGACTATATACAAAATTCATATGGACTGCTACGTCATATTTTTCAACCAGAAAGTTCGATAATTTCGATCGAGTGACCATTTGTGTGCAATAGAAATAGTTGAATGATTTTTCTGTTACAAACGAAAGAAAAATAACTTTAGTCCATAATATTAGATAGTTAAATGATAATCTGGGCGATGGACTCCTGATCTGCTTGCAACTTAATTTTCATAAATGGAATTGTGGGCCAGAAATTTTGAAAACTTATTTTTTCAGTATGCTATTTTAGTAAATTGTGGTTAAAAAGAATTATTTAGTGTTACTAAAACTTATAAGTGACGAAACCAGAAAAATAAATGAACAAAAATTGGCAGAATTATGTTCCGAGCCCACAAGTTTCTTGTGTGTCCTTAAAGAATCTTATCCCCTCACTGTTGCCCAAAGTTGACGGATAAATTCTTCCCAGGATAGAACGAAACTTCCAACTTAGCGGTAGCGGCACTTCAAACCACTAAGTTATCGGCGAACTCAAAAGTAATGGAGCAAACCACACGAGGAACTTACTTTGTTTTAAAGTAATGATGCAGAAAGAAGAAGGTGATGAAGCAGAAAATTTCCGAGTGAAAAATTCTAAAGGAATGGCTGTTTATTTATAGCCAACGAATTCTAGATTGAAAGGGTGCGAAAGTGGCTTTTCACATTGCAGGTGGCTATTCGTGAAAGACAGCCTGATGGCTGTTTAATTAACGCGGGAATATTTGAATAAATTAAAGACGAAAATTAATTAATTTTATCTTTTTACAAATAATGGTCATAAAAATATTAATATTTAATTAATTAATTTTATTTTATTGGTCCAAAAAATTATCAATCAATCATATCAATTGACCGAATCCGAATCCGAATCTGAATTTGAAGCCGAAGCCGAAGCCGAAACCGAAGCCGAGGCTGAGCCGAGCGAGCGACGACGACTACGGTGCGAGGCCCCTTCCTCTTATCTCCTTTTAAGAGCTTAAGGAAGTGCTTCTATATTTAAACCCAACAAAATGCTTGTCTTTAACCAATGAGGGACAAAGTGCAAAAGCTAAAGTTGCCTTTTCACCTTCTTCCCTCATTTCCCATTCACACCACCACTTTAACCCCAACAATCCCCCACATGAATGGGGAATGATGAACATGCATGAAAATTTTTGTATGATTCACAACTAAGGATTAATTGTATTGGGATAAGTAGGTGTCCCTTTGAACTTTCCGTAGTGAACATATATCGGATATACTCGGTCAATCGGTAGATTTGATATCTTTGAACCGTCGAGCTTTAGTGTATATCTAGACAACATATGTCACACAAATAATCCTTATCCATCTTTTGGTTCTCATTGTTGTGTTCGTTTTAGCCATGAACACTGCCTGGTTTCATAAGTGCATAGAGAATTGGCCTTTACTACATTCTCTTTGAAGCGGCTTACACTTCACACTTATATAGGTAATTCCTAAACATGTTATCCCATGGATACACTATGTGATATACCCTATATCAAACTTAGAAATCATTAAAAAGTCTTAACGCTTTATCCTTGGTACTGAACATTGTCTGCATCACGAGAATGGACCAAAATTTTATTTGACAATGTTAGACCATCACTAATGACTTTGTTTGATCTCCTTAAATCTAGATCATGGGATCTCCAGTCTTCTAGGTAGAGTTACCGCCATAGTGACTTGTCCTCGTCCATAGTCCCATTTCCTTTTATGACTTTTCAACCGCCTCTCTAGGTAAGCCTTTTGTAAGCGGATCCGATACATTATCTTTTGACTTTACGTACTCAATTGTGATAATTCCACTAGAGAGTACTTGTCTAACGGTATTGTGTCTTCGTCAAATGTGACGAGATTTTCCGTTATACATAACGCTCCCTGCCCTTCCTATTGCAGCTTGACTGTCGCAATGTATGCATATAGGTGCCAAAGGTTTGGGCCAAAAAGGAATATCTTCTAAGAAATTCCGGGGCCATTTAGCTTCTTCACCTGCCTTGTCTAAAGCTATAAACTCAGACTCCATTGTAGAACGAGCGATGCATGTCTGTTTGGATTACTTCCAAGACACTGCTCCTCCACCAATAGTAAAAATGTATCCACTTGTGAATTTTGTTTCAGTTGATCCGGTGATCCAATTTGCATCACTATATCCCTCAATTATTGCAGGATAATTATTGTAATGCAATGCATAGTCTTGAGTATATTTTAAATATCCCAATCCTTGTTTCATTGCTATCCAATGAGCATGGTTGCGATTACTTGTGTATCGACTAAGCTTGCTTATTGCACAAGCTATATCTGGTCGTGTGCAATTCAAAATGTACATCAAACTACCCAACACTCGAGCATATTCCAATTGAGATTTGCTTTCTCCTTTGTTCTTTACAAGAATATGGTTTAAATCAATTGGTGTTTTTGCTTCTTTAAAGTCCAAATACTTGAATTATTCAAGCACCATTTTAATATAATAAGATTGAGACAAAGCTAGACCTTGAGGAGTCTGTAGGATTTTAATTCCCAAAATTAATCGACAAATCCTACGTCTTTCATATCAAACTTGCTAGTAAACATGCGCTTAGTAGCATTTATGTTAGCCATATCGTTACTCATTATCAACATATCATCCACATATAAACAAACAATGACAATTTGATTTGGAGTATTCTTAATGTAAACACATTTATCACACTCATTGATCTTGAAACCATTTGACAACATTGTTTGATCAAATTTTGCATGCCATTGTTTTGGTGCTTGTTTTAATCCGTAAAGTGACTTCACAAGTCGACAAACCTTCTTTTCTTTTCCGGAAACTACAAACCCTTCAGGTTGTTCCATATAGATTTCTTCCTCTAAATCCCCATTTAAGGAGGCCGTCTTTACATCCATCTGATGGATTTGAAGGCCATATACGGCGGCTAACGCTATTAACACCAGAATAGATGTAATCCTTGTTACCGATGAGTATGTGTCAAAGTAATCAAGACCTTCTCGTTGTCTAAATCCTTTAACAACTAATCTTGCCTTGTATTTGTTAATAGTACCATCAGCTTTCATTTTCTTTTTGAAAATCCATTTCGAACCCAAAGGTTTATTTCTCGGAGGAAGATCAACCAATTCCCAAGTATGATTACTTAATATGGATTCTATTTCACTATTGACTGCCTCTTTCCAATATTGTGCTTCCGAGGAAGACATTGCTTCTTTGAACGTTTGAGGCTCATTTTCCAATAAGAAAGCCAAAAAATCTGGTCCAAAGGAAGTAGCTATCCTTTGACGTTTACTTCGTCTTGGATTTTCCTCATTAAATGTATCTTCCTTTTCTTCTTCCCGAGGTCACCTAGATTTTTCATTATATGACTCACATTCCATTTTATATGGATAAATATTCTAAAAAAATTCAGCATTATCCGATTTAATTACTGTATTAATATGAATGTCGGGATTTTCTGATTTATGAACCAAAAACCGATATGCCTTACTATTTGTTGCATATCCTATGAAAACGCAATCAACGGTTTTTTGTCCAATTTTTACCCTTTTGGGTTTAGAAACTTGCGTTTTAGCTAAACACCCCCACACTTTAAAATATTTTAAGTTGGGTTTCCTTCCTTTCCATTTTTCATATGGAATGGATTGT
>MU790353.1:22471-40200 GCA_026770625.1 Nicotiana glauca
AGTATTTGGTTAGCTGTAAGAATAGCTTCCCCCCACAAGTTCTGAGGCAAACCAGAGCTTATTAATAGGGCATTCATCATTTCCTTTAATATTCTATTCTTTCTTTCCGCAATTCTATTAGATTGCGGTGAGTAAGGGGCAGTCGTTTGGTGAATAATGTCATTTTCCAAACATATTTTTTCAAAAGAAAATTCATATTCGCCGCCTCTATCACTTCTTATCATTTTGATCTTTTTGTTTAATTGCGTTTCAACTTCATTTTTGTACTGCTTGAATGCGTCTATTGCTTTATCTTTACTATTAAGTAAGTAAATATAGCAATATCTAGTAATAACGTCAATGAAAGTTATGAAATACTTTTTCCCATTGCGAGATGGTATTGACTTAAATATCCGTGTGAATTAAGTCTAAAGGATTTGAATTTCTTTCAACTGACTTGTAAGGATGCTTAACATACTTTGATTCCATACATATTTGACATTTTGAGTTATTGCATTCAAACTTAGGTAGTACTTCCAAATTAATTATTTTTCGCAAAGTTTTAAAATTGACGTGACCTAAACGTTCATGCCATAAATTATTTGACTCAAACAAGTAAAAAGAAGCAGAAATTTTATTCATATCAATGGCAATTACATTGACCTTAAAAAGGCCCTCTGTCAGGTAACCTTTTCCTACGTACATTTCATTCTTACTAAGTAAAACCTTGTCAGAAATAAAAATACACATAAAGCTATTCTTGACTAGAAGTGATGTTGAAATTAAATTCTTCCGCATTTCAAGAACATGAAGAACATCCTTTAAGGTCACAATCTTTCCCGAAGTCATCTTCAAAGCCACTTTGCTTGTTCCTTCGATTTTTGCAGTAGCAGAGTTTGCCATAAATATTGTCTCGTTAGGTCCAGCGGGAGCATAAGAAGTAAACAACTCTTTGTTAGCACAAACATGTCGAGTTTCTCCTGAGTCAATCCATCATTCTCGAGGATTTTCGACTAGGTTGCATTCTGAAAACATGTCACATAGGTCGTCGATTTCATCATTCTTCTCAATCATGTTCGCTTGACTTTTCTTGTTGTCCTTCTTTGGTGCACGACATTCATTAGACTTATGTCCAACCTTACCACAGTTGTGGCAATTACCTTTGAACCTCTTCTTGTTTGAATAAGTCTTTGATCCAGACGACTTCTTCCTCTTTTTACTCGTTGAAGCTTCCTCAACAATATTAACACTCATTATTACATGAGATTTCTTCTTAGCAGCCTTGTTGTCTTCTTCAATCCGTAGACGAACAATAAGGTCTTCAAGCATCATTTCTCTCCACTTATGTTTCAAGTAATTCTTAAAGTCCTTCCATAGCGGAGGCAACTTTTCAATAAATGCCGCAACTTGAAACGCCTCATTTATGACCACACCTTCAAACATAAATTTATAATTAGTACAATATTTAATATCTTAAATAAAAATACTAACTTGTTTTGTACCTGCAGCAAGGAGGTCATGAACAATAACTTGCAGTTCTTGAACTTGGGTTATAACCGATTTACCATCAAATATTTTGAAATCCAGAAATTTGGCGGCCACAAACTTCTTTAATCCAGCATATTCTGTCTTGTACTTCTTTTCAAGAGCATTCCATAATTCTCTTGATGTTTTCATGACGCTATAAACGTTGTACAAGCCATCTTCTAGCCCACTGAAAATATAGTTTTTGTACAGGAAATCAGAGTGCTTCCAAGCCTCAATAACAAGGAAGCGCTCGTTGTCAGGGGTTCCTTCAGGCACGACTGGAACATCCTCTTAAATGAACCTTTGCAGACTTAGAGTAGTTAGATAAAATAATATCTTTTGCTGCCATCTCTTAAAGTCTAAACCAGAAAACTTTTCCGGCTTTTCCGCTGGTGGCATAGCCGATGTAGGTGCAGTAGGACGGCTAGGAACAGTAACAGTCGCAGCATAATCACTTTGTACCTCTCCGTTAGCCATTTATGTCAATATGACACAAATAGATTCAGTAAATGGTGAAGTATTTAATTCTTCAAACCAAGACAACACAGTGAAGAGATTATTCTTCAAACTGATTTTAACACAGTGAAGAGATTATTCTTCAAACTGATTTTAAAACAATGAAGAGATTATTCTTCAAAATTTATTCAGAAAACCACGAAGGTTTCAGACACTTCAAAAATCAGAACAACAATGATATATATAAATAAGATTCTTTAAGCTTGTTACCAAAACTTATAAGTGACGAAACCAGAAAAATAAATGAACAAAAATTGGCAGAATTATGTTCCGAGCCCACAAGTTTCTTCTGTGTCCTTAAAGAATCTTATCCCCTCACTGTTGCCCAAGGTTGACGGATAAATTCTTCCCAGGATAGAACGGAACTTCCAACTTAGCAGTAGCGGCACTTCAAACCACTAAGTTATCGGCGAACTCAAAAATAATGGAGCAGGTAATGATGCAGAAAGAAGAAGGTGATGACGTAGAAAATTTTCGAGTGAAAAATTCTAAAGGAATGGCTGTTTATTTATAGCCAATGAATTCTGGATTGAAAGAGTGCGAAATTGGCTTTTCACACTGCAGGTGGCTATTCGTGAAAGACAGCCTTTCTGATGGCAGTTTAATTAACGCGAGAATATTTGAATAAATTAAAGACGAAAATTAATTAATTTTATCTCGTTACAAATAACGGTCACAAAAATATTAATATTTAATTAATTAATTTTATTTTATTGGTCCAAAAAATTATCAATCAAATCAATTGACCGAAACCGAGCGGAGCGAGCGACGATGACGACGGTGCGAGGCCCCTTCCTCTTTATCTCCTTTTAAGAGCTTAAGGAAGTGCTTCTATATTTAAACCCAACAAAATATTTGTCTTTAACCAATTAAGGACAAAGTGCAAAGCTAAAGTTGCGTTTTCACCTTCTTCCCTCATTTCCCATTCACACCACCACTTTAACCCCAACAGTTAGTTGACTATATTAAATGACGATTACCTTCAGAAAAATTGTGCTTCGATGGAAAACATGAAAGGTGAACACCTCAGCTAAAATGTCAGAGTAATAAATCTCAATCTTGTTTTAATAAATAGAAAAAGTTTTGCAATTTTGAACTAGAATGAAATTAATACATTCCGATTTAGAATGAAATTGAGCCAAACTGGCACTAATTAATTTTGTTTTTGTTTTCATTTTATAACTTAACGCTTGCGTGTTGAGATATGGGAAACGTAGTGTGATAATATCTATTTTAGCAGTGTATATAGTTGGGGGAGAGAGGTTTCATTTTCATGAAAAGGACAAGTCTAGAATTGGTGGCATCTAAAATCCACATTAATATACTGGAGTAGTGTAATAGATAAAACATACGGCCAGATCGTCCGATGCTTTGTGCTTTTCAGTAAACAGTTTTAACCAAATCTTTCACCTGCCTACTCTTACTTCTACTGCCCTGATTTTGTTATCAGAGTAAGGTCAATTATTACATATGCCCTTTTAGTAACCTCTACGGATTTTCACATTTACTTTCTGTCATTTTGTACCTCATATTTACACGCTCAAGAGATTCGCCCTTATTCTTTCATCACAAATGCTTTTCAGAATCGTAGGAAGGTTCATACGGCTTCTAGTGTTGAATTACTACTAAGAACAGTAATGAATTAATATAACTGGTACAATTTCTGATTAACGTTAGCACTAGCGCAAATCAGATGTGGGAAGAAAAAATAATAGGACCCATTCAACACTAGTGCTTAATCTTTTAAGTATTTGGGATCGTTCTATTTTGGGACAAAATTATACCGTCTTGAGCATATATAGTCTTTTAAGTATGCAAAAGACTCTTCGAGTTTTTGAAATTGGAGAAGATCTCTATCAGGATCGTTTAACTCTATTTTAATGTGTGACATTTTCGTTACCCCCGTTCCAATTTATGAAAATTTATTTGACTGGATGTCGAGTTTATGAAGAAATAAAAACTTTTGGAATTTATGGTCCTAAACAAGTCAAAAAGGGGTCCAGAGTATTTGTGTGGTTATAAAAGCTTCTCATTAAGGATAGAATAGGAAGCTTAAGCTAAATTGTTTCCAAATTTAGAAAGAGGTCATTTTTTTTTAAACGGACGACAAAGGAAATAGATTCACACAGAGTGAAACATAGAGAGTAATTTTTATAGTCCGATTTGGATGATGTCATTGTTACTCAAAATAAAAAAAAGGTCTACACGAGGGAATCATTGCAAAACTTGAAAAGAAAATAAAGGTGGGCAAGAAGACCTTGATCATGGTTGTTAATTTACTTGGACACGTATAAAATACGCAACACTTCCGTTAGTTTTAAAAGATTTACATATTTGAGAGTTCCATAATTTCAACAAAGAGTGCTCAGCTTTTATAAACTCAAAAGATCATATGCTTAAAGGTAATAGAATAAGAACAAAATTAGATTTACGCCCAAATTTAAGGGATTATTTGGGTTAAAAATGGACTTAATACTAACAAGAAAGTAGCAACCATTAATATACAAGGGGATTGTAGTGAGCAGTAGATCATCAATTGATGATCAAAACTTGGACTAGTATCTTTAAGGGTTGAAGATAAGATTTCCACATTTGCATTTCCAACTCATAGGCTTGTAATTGGAGTTGTCATCGTCTCTGGCATAGGCTATACTACTGCTGCTGGCTTTGGTAGCTGCGGTATGATTCTTGTTATCATTTGTTATTTGGGGATTTGTAGGAACCTGAATGGCTTCACAATGTCCACAAGAACCACATCTTTTTTCACACTTAGGTGGCCTTGACCCAATTTGTGACCTGAAAATCGCGTTCTTTTCGCTCTCTGTCTAACCAATCCAAACACTGTTTATATATGCAGTTATACGAAAAACAGAAAACAAAACAAACTTAGGACGTCGAAACAGTGTGGAAATTTTACCTGGTCATGCCCGTGAGTTGTATGCAAAATTCTACCTGTAAAATGAAAAGAATAGGACTACACACGTCAAATTTCAGCTTCTAATGTTGCAGAGTACGTGTAAGTGAGAAAGATAAAGACAGGAGGAGACTCTGTTTAGTTAACAGAGGCGAAGAAAGTATACCTTCAGCCTTGAATGTTAGGTGGGAAGTGCTTAAAATCATGAGAATGAGTAGTGAAATTGCAAGACGGGGAAGTGTTTGGCGACATGTAAAATTCTGAGTGCAACCCATTTCAAATTTCAAAGGAATAATTGGACTTGAAAGAGAATGTTTAGTATATATGGACCAGCTGAATTTGTCCAGGAGTTTGGGGGAATTTGATGGTAAAAGATAAAGAGTAGAGAGTAGTAAAAAAGCAAGAAAAGGAAAGATGGGAGCGATGGAGATGTGAGGAAAAAGCGCAAAGAGTTATAAAGCAGATGATGAAAATGATGAGTGAATGAATGAGTACTTAATCAAATGTCGACCTCTATCAGATAGGAGTATGTTTTTTTTTGACAAAAAGGATGATGAGTATTGCAGAAGGCAGCTTCAACAAATGGAAATCAGGAAATAAAAGCAGCTCCGAAAAGGGAAGAACCTCAACTCTCCTCGTTCTATGAGCTACCCCCTTTCAGTTTCAAACAGCTAAAAGACGCAGTGGATCACTGTTAATAGAGGACTTAAATATAGTGATATGAGAACTTGTTTGGTACCATGGTAACATCGGATAAATATGAGATAGTTAATTCCGCCAGTTTAGTGTAAAATTTATTTGTGGAGTTATTTATAATATAACATCGGCTAAATATAGGATTTTTATCCTTAACCCCGTACCAAACAACCTCTGAAGATTCATATAGTTGATTCCAAACTTAGACATAGAGCTCGTTGGATGACTTATTTTAAGTGACTTTTAAACATAATTCATAACTTTTTGCTTTTGGTTTATTTTGTCATGTTAGCTTTAAAAAAACTAGTGCTTAAAAGCACTTTTTTTCTTTATCTAAACACTATAAAATGACTTAAAAGCACTTAAAATAAGCCAATTCAAAGAGGCTCATAATTGTTCTTGTTGTTGTACGATTTTAAAAAAATCAAATTATTTACTATTTAAAAGTTAACTAGTTTGTTACATGTCAAAATACTAAGTATGGTAATTTGTTACTATAACTTATTAAACTACGGTAGTAGTATATAAAAAATAATTTAATTGTTGGTGAACAAGTAAATTGCAAAGGAATAAAGCAGAAGAAGAGAGGTAATGTAACTAGGGAAGCAGCAGTGGATGGTGAATGAGGGGATTAGAAAGGACAGATAAGAAGATAGAGAACAAGAACCCAAAACAGCAAGAATCCACTGAAAAGGCCAAAAAGTCACTAACAGACACCTGAATATAGCTGTTAGACTTATGGGTTTTCCCTTTCAGAATTTTCTTAAAGAGTGTGAATGTGTTTTGCCCACAAATAGGAGATTTCTTGTTGTGGTTGGTTTCAACAGTACCCATGTCATCCCCACAAATCATATACTTCGCTTCCCCTCTACAATTTCTTCTCCTGCGAAATAGTGTCTAAACATTTTCATACCTTCCACAAAAACAAAACCAAAATAACTCCGACACTTTAATTGATTTTATGGTCTTTTTCAGATCCGTAATATTTAATCTTTTCAAATATTAAAAAGGAATTAATTTTTTTTTCTAAAGTTATTTTTGGCGTAAAAAGTATTTGTTATATTTTCAATGAACAAATTAAAAAGATTATAATCAACTTCATTGTTAATTAATATTGAAAGGTGAATTCTTTAAGGAAAATCTACTCGGTATACCCATTGAAAGTACCAATTAACACAATATACTATTAAAATATTTGTTTTGTCATGTATACCTACTTTATGATTTATTTTACCATGTATACCAACTTTATAAATTTATTTGATCTTGTACACTTATTGTATTCCAAAATAAAATATTGTATATTCCAAATTAGAATATTATAGTATGTTTAGTTTGAATATTGTATTCTAAATTTCAATACTACCGTATGTTTGGTTTGAATATTGTATTCTAAATTAAAATCTTATGGTATATTTACTTTGAATAATGAATTTCAAATTAGAGTATTGTGGTATATTTGGTTTGAATAATGTCCGTGTTCCAAATTAGAATATTGTCGTATATTTGGTTTAAATATTATATTCCATATTAGAATATTATGATATATTTACTTTGAATGTTGCATACCAAGTTAGAATATTATTGGATATTTATTTTGAATATTGTATTCTTCAATAAAAAATAATGCGGTATTTCTGTTTGGATACTGTATTTCAAATTAAAATAACGTGGTATGTGTAGTTTGAATATTTTATTTTAAATTAGAATATTATGGTATATCTGTTGGATATTATATTCTTCATTTGGATATTATAGTATATTCGAGTTGGATTGTATTTCAAGTTAGGTTATAGTGGTATGTTTCAGAATATGTGCAAAGATTTGGAGGTATAAAGCGTAATACTTTTGAGATATATGATGTAGTTTCAAAATTTATACAGTGTATATTATGAAAGCGAACTTTACGAATGAAAACAACCGATAAATCAACTAAAGTAAACCGGATGAAGTATAATATTACCTGTTTAACTAAAAATAGTTTTAGTGGTCAAAGTCAGTATTAAAAAAAATCGGGTATCTAATAACCAAGTTACTTCATTTTCCAAAAAAAAAAGAGTAGAAAGAGAGTAAAAAGTTGTTTAAACTCAATATTCAATAAACGAAAAAAAGAAATCTTATTGATGATCGTTGTTTCCTCCCGAGAATTGTGAATAAGAATCTTCAATCAAGCAGAGTTATAAAAGTAAAAGACTGATTGCATATATTCGCAAGCATTCTGATGATCGTACAAAACAAAGTAATGACCCTTATAAAAGGATACAAAGATATAATGGTTCCTGCTCACTTAATTCATATTCATTACTAATATTAACTACATTAATTGCCTGTTACTGAAATTGCTAGTAATGGTGTTGTGATAATAAGTGATCGCGCATAATCAAGAATAATATTGATTCTCTTTCCGTATTCGTATCTCGTGACTATTTCTTCTTTCTCAGTTATCAGATACGGTACCCTCTTCTACAAAATTTGTGGGTATACGTATTTTAAACGTGCCTCGTCATTCTTCTTTATTAACATAATGCCAATACCACGTGTCACCATATCAGTAGTCCACATGTTATCCCTATTTTTCCACCAATACATTACCCTCTCCTCAAAATTTTACTGATTGTGTGAAACTCATTTACAAAATGAATTAGAATATCAAGGTAAAAAACTAAGCTGGTTTCAAACTTTTGACTACCATTATACAATTTACTTAAAAATATTCCCACAATTTACTTTAAATTCTCAGCACTAATTCACATAAAGCAAGAAAGAATCAATTCCTCAATGCCGTTTTATCGCTTTCTCAGGTAGATCTAATTTCTATGCTACAGAGTTTAGGTTCATGTCCAAACTCGAGGTTACGAAAAAAAAAAGGACTTTTACCTATTTATACTACACATGAAAATTAATTATCTTTTCTAATCAAGTTTTAAGTTAGTTACATAGTCATATATAATTTACTAATTATATACAAATTAGTTTTAGATGAGACTCCCTTGATTATCGCCCTTTAATACTCCTTTAATAGTATGCTGTACAAGGTATGTTAAAAGTGAGTAGTATTTTAAGTAAGTTGAGATAATTCTTAATTATGTGGATAATAAGTTAATTATTGGATTATGAGATATTACCTAATTAATTAAGGATATATTAGATAAGGATTTAATTTCATTAGGTGGCAGCCCCCTCCCCCCTCAAACTTAAAGACTCTTTCCTTTAGATCATTGAGTTAAGAAGACACTTGGACAATAACCTAATCCATTCCATGCAAACACGTAAGAAGTGGACTTTGTATTAGTCACCCTACACTTTGTCTTGAATATCAAAATTCAATTTGAAGGAGGTTTGGAATTTCATAGGAGACTTCATATTACAACAACAACGTATTTCTTGGTTAGTAAAGGAATTCATACGAAATAATATTGTGTAATTGATCGCAGCCTACTACCCGCTACTAAAGAGTAGGAGAAGAGGGTCGCAATCATTTTTACCCGATATGAGGGTCGGGATCGAATCTTCAGGAAGCTAGAAGGGAATTCGGGTATCTACTTAGGATAGAGTTGCGTGTGTGCTCTTAGATGATCTTCTTTTCATTTTTGAGGTTTTCATAAACTACTATTTTCAAACTACTAAATTGAAACTAAATTAATCTACAAGATAATTGCTAAAGTTGTATCTAATGGGAAGAAAGACATTAGGGTCCTGACACTACCTAGGTGGCTAATTGACGAGTAGATGTTACTAAGGGTAGATTGACATATTTGGTGCTTATGCTATAACCGTTGCACAATTGTACCCACTCTCACACTTCTCGGTAGAGAGAGTAATTTTGCCCAATTAACTCTCTCGAGACCAATTGGGTAGGCCAATTAGATCAAGCAACTAGGGTTCAAGTAGGGTGATTACTCTCTCGAGATTTAACCCGTTAATTGGGACTATCATTTCTCATGAGTCCATCCCAATTCCGTATTGGGTCAATTTTGGGGTCATAAACTCTCTTTCTCAAGAAGAGTCAAATCCACAAATCTTGAATCAGTGTTTGCAACCATCAATTCTTAAATAAAAATATAAAATCAACCCAAATAGGAAACACTCATAATCAATCTAACCCTAGATGGCAACACCCATTAATTACCCACACTAGGGTTGAGCCACAATCCTACCTAATGGGTTTAGCTACTCATGCTTGGACAAAAAAATGAAGAAATAGATGAAGAACTGAACATATTAATTAATTATTAAATGAAACTACAAAATCAAGTCTCACGAGCGCAGCTATCTCTGGAATACAAAAACTGACCTAAAAATGGTAAAATATTTTATTTATACTAGGCTGAAAAAACTTAACAAAAATACCCCTGCGGAGTCAGTGCGGGTCGCACAAAATGGACCGCGGCCGCACTGGCTCTTGGACTTCACATTTCTGCTTCTCTGAACTTGAGGAACGCGGACCGCGTGGAAGTGTACCGCGGGCGCGGAGGGAGTTGGCGCGGTCCGCACATTAGCGGACCACATGGCTGGAACCTGGAAGTCTTCATCTCTCTGAATCTTTGCTACGCGAACCGTACCAAAAGGTAGGGCGGCCGCAAAGTAACCACCGCGGATCGCGTAATGAGTACCGCGGCCGCATCGCCTTAAGCCCAAAATAGCTATGTCTCTGAACCTCATGTCCGCTGACCGCACAAAAGAGTAGTGCGGCCGCGGAGCCTGACCGTGGACCGCGAGAAACGTACCGCAGCCGCGTAGCCTTCAGCCTAATTATACCAACTCTCTGAATATCCTAATGTGGCCGCATTCACTTTTGCGCGGTCCGCACTAGGTTCTCTTTTCCTTAGATTTCTTGGTCTTTGATACTTGAGCAGGTCACACTACTTTTTGAGCTGATCTTCGATATTTCGTCACTTTGTCGATCAAACCTGCAATCAAGCACAACCCGTGAGCATTTTGGGACTATTATGTAGCAATTTATAATCAAAGCATAGGCAAGTCGGGGTATAAAACGCGTTAAAATCCTAACTTATCAACTCCCCCAAGCTTAAACCGTTACTTGTCCTCAAGCAAACAAAATAAGACCCACCCCTTAAAAAAAATCCAAGTAATTCCAGCTATCCTAAAGTAACCTCAACAAGCATCAATTGGGACTAACAATTTCCCTCAATACGGATACATCATTAATAACATTTTAACCTTGAAAACTATGGATCAAGTGTGACATAAGAGCATCAAGAATTGACTCATTACATCAAAGAACTCTCTCAATTACTTTAGTCGCTATGGAACCCAAACTCGTACATCCTCAACTTTCCCTAAGCAAACCTCACCTTTTAGAGTATAAGCACACAAACCAAGGTTAATAGGGGGTTCACTCGTCTCTCTCAAGGAAATGTCACAAGTCCGGCTCTAAGTACCATATGCTTGACCCTCATGTAAGTATCGACTAATGCGAGCGTTACCCAACTCAAGATCATATAGGGCTTTTGTGGAGTCAATGTGAAGGCTTTTGGGTAAGGGTAGGATATGTTTTTACTCAAGTGGGTTCAATCTTTCCTTAAGTACTTATTTTGATTCATTTGACACAATTCACTTGACTCTTTGAGTCATTTCACCTCTTCTAAGGGGTTAGAGAGACACATTGTCACTCTTTCTTATACAATTTAAAATATTTCTCCTTTTTCTACTTTTTCCCATACCTTTTTCACTTTTGTTTTCCTTGAATCCCTTTTTATTCTTGTTCACATTGGAATTTCTTTTTGTTTTTTTCTTTTCTTTCTTTTTCATTGCCTTCCTTTTCTTTTGCTTTTGTACCTTTTACCCCTTTATTTCCTTTCTTGTCTCTCCCCCAAACTTAGACTTTGCCATTATGCAAGGAAAGACGTGGGTGCCAAGAGAGGGTAAAATTTAGAATGGGTATAGGCTTGTAGCATTGGTTCTTAAAAGAAGAAGTTTTAAGGCTCAAAATGGGCTAGCTAGGGTTTATCTCATTGGTAGGCTATGGAATTGTTCAACTTATCATTTGGATTAAGGAGAGCCTATAATCACTTCTCAAGTCAAATTTCACTAAAAAATTTGCCTCAATAAACATGCGGGGCAAGTTCAAGACCATTGGCTCAGAACTCGAACTCAAGATTCGATTTCTTACCACACACACTCAAGAATCGCTAAAGACATAGAGTCGGGGGCCCACAACAATCATAGACACGATTGAGCACATAATAGTCCCGAAAGACCACATGATGTTTATTTGGTCAACACAAGAGTCTCAAGGCCACTACTTTCACCACCCTAAACACAACCACTTGTCTTTGACCATGGGATCAAAGGTAAATGTGTTACGCCCAAGTGAAGCTATGCTTGAGGTACCCTTAACTATAAACTACCAAAAAAATAAAATAAAAATAAAAAATGGACTCAACCCCTTAAGAAGTTTTTCACGCCATCCATCATCGGGAAGAGCCACCTGGTTCACACAATACTCCACCCTTGGAAAGAACCGTGACATTAAGAAAACCAAGGGCTTATTGAAAGCGCAAAAAAAAAAAAGGCTGTGAGCCTATCTACGAAGCTAAAAATGATTTTTTTTTTTACAAAAATAGAAAATAGAAAATAGAATGAATATTTACAATAGGGGATTAGAATATACAACGGGGGATGAATATATACAAAAATGTAATTTTATATACAGACCAAATAGAAGATAAAAAGTAAGATAAAAGTACTTAATGTAAAGTTATATACATCCCAAAATAAAAAATCAACAGAAGCATAAACTAAGTAGACTAATATATAATCATCCAAATAAAAAGTAGGGTGCACCCCCACGAATAAAATCTGGCATTGTCCCCAATCCCAACTATCACTGAAGCATCAAAAATCACAAAGAAAGGATATAAGAGCTCCCTAAGCCTGGTCCGTCTGCATGGGATCATCAGTGGTCCCCGGGTCCTCTATATGTGCGGGAAACTCATACTGGTTCCCGGTCTCATGCTGCTTAGCTACGGGGACTGGGGCCTGTTCCTGGACCGACTGGATGTCAGGTGCATCATGTAGCAAACTGGAGGAGACCTCATGTGGATCTGCCAACTCAATGATCGCCTCAACTTCATTGGGGAGCTTCCTCTTCTTCCTGGGGAGCCTCTGAGTCTGCTCTATCTGTGGCTTTGCTACTGGTGCTGCTGCTGGGGCTGGATCCCTGAATAGCAAGTCTTGAGGCATCTGGTCCGCCAATAGCTTGTCCACATATGCTCTGAGCTCCTTCACAGACTCATTGGAAGCCCGTGATTTCCTCATGTTCTTGTGCTCCTGGGCAAGCTCCTTCAAAGCCCTGCCCTGTGACTCTACTGCCTTAGACAAGGCATCCTGTGTCTTTATCATCTTTTCCTGGTTCTCCAGGAGCTTCTTTAGTGTGTCCTTAATAAGCTGAGGGATCTGAGCCGTCTGTGGTGCAGATTGAGCCTCAATAGTGGAAGATACAGTAGACAATTTGGATGTCACAGCTGACATCCAGTTGTTCATGCTATGAAGTGCCTGGCTCAGCTGATGGGCAGTGATGGGATGAGCCCAGGAAGATGGAACCATTGGGCCAGCTGAAGTACGGGGACCAACAGTAGAGGAAGGTTCTGGAGGCAAGTCATCAACTGTGGTGGCAGCAGGCATGGTGGAAGGCTAGGTAGAAGGTTCTATCGCAACTGGCTCCTCAGACTGGCTAGTTGGGGCGGAGGTAGGTGACTTGTAGCTCTTGTCCTTGGGGTTGTCTGGGCCCTTCATACTGTGCCAAGAGTAAGGAGCCACAGGTTTGGCTTTGACATCAAATCTCTTCTTCTCTACCTCTAGGTCCCGGAAATACATTGTGAGAGTGTTGGGAAAAGGATAATTCCGGTCATGCTCAAGCCCTACTGAAAAAATGACGCGAGACATAACATTGCCCGCGTTGATAGGGTATCTCGCCATGATAGATGCAACAAGAATAGCCCGGGGAAGTGGAATAGTCTGATTATAGGTAGTAGGGTCAAGTCGACTGCACACAAAAGTCAACCACCCCCTAGCCTCAAAGTTGAAGGTCTTCCTGAATATTTTGGTCCCTGCTTGCAACCACTCTGGAATAGTACCTGGGACTACCAAGTACTGGGCTAACCATGGACAGACTTCCTCACCCATCTCTAGCTTGGCCAGATAGAGAGACTCATCTTCTTCCCTGTACCCCAAATACTCATTTAGAGATTTCCGTCAAACAACACCTTTTTGTTTCTAACCTTGGTCACCTTCGTGCCCTTGACGATGTGGGCTACATTACAATAGAATCCCCTCACCATGTGCTCATTTGCATCAATACACTTCTCCATGAAACACTCCCAGCTACTCTAGTTCTAAACTCCCTCTGCACATTAGGGTTGTGGGGTAAGAGGTCATTGTCAATGAAGCTCCTTTCTGGTATCAAGTGCCTCACCGGACACCACTCCCCAAATTTATGGTAAGCCACTTGGCTCATAAATCTATCTTCCCACTCTTAGGCTTTCCTAGTTTGGGCAATTCCCCCAACCTGAGGCTCACCACCCTCATCTCCGCTTGCACTCCCAAGATAATGAAGCTGTGGGGGAGGTGGAGTCGTTCCCACTACCGGCTGCTGACTCGTCAGATGAATCAAAAACTACATTTACCAGCCTTTTGATAATGGGTGATGTTGGAAGGGTATCAGTTAAGTGGAAAGGGTTTGTTATGTGAGTTGTGGCTGAGTAGGAGGAGATATCCTTGGGTGGCACATACTCACTCTTCAAGGAATGGGAAGTAGCTTTATGTGTAGCTCTTATCAGCTTCTCCGGGTCTTTTTTATGTTCTCCCGAGCCTGGGGAGTGAGTTTTGCTACTCTCTTGACATTACCCCCTCGGGAGGAACCACCTCTCCCAGGTTGTTATTGTTGTGATCCCTTGCCACCTTGTTGTTTAACCATTATCTGCAAACACACGCATCTAACATTGTTAGTTTAAGCACAGCCAGTGAAACAGGTGAATGAAATAGATTGCAGACAACAGGTGCAGTATTGTAGGCACAGTTGCAGAACATAGCACCACGGCCCGTACGAAAGAGAGTGCGACCGCGTTGGAGGCACCGTGGACCGCGCAAAGATAACCGTGGTCCACGCTGGGCAAAGGCCCAGAATATTAGCTCTCTGAATCTCCCCACCGCGGACCGCACAAAATGGGGTCGCGGCCGTGGTGGTCCTGCGCAGACCACGCAAAAGTGCAATGCAGCCGCGCTGGAATAAATCCGCTTGCAGTTATATGAACACCGCGGTCTGCACAGAAAGGAAACACAGACCGCGTCAGGGCACCGTGGATCGTGCTAAGTCGATCGCGGGCCGCGAAGACTAGGGTTCACGGGCACTAAGTTAGGGTTTCATATTTTTAGCAAACTTGTTCAAAATTTTCACCTATGTTGTCCCTACTCAGTTTTCCCAATCCATATGCATATTAAGCAGCCCAGAACTAACGTGTAAACTAATCCAAACTAACAAAATAAAGAAAAACGGGAAGAAATTGAAGTTATGAACTAAATGTAATAAAATAAAACAAAAATTAATCAACTAAATGAATAAGAGATGAGTGAAACATTACCGGATGTAAAGATGAAGTGCAAATAAACAGTCTTAAGCAAGAATTACAGACTCAGTAAAGAATGAACATTAATTTTAGGGTTCTGAGGATTCAAAGTTTGAAAAGTGTAAACTGAGGCCCTTGGGCTCGATTTATAGAAGATGATGCGGGAACCATCCTCACCTACCAGCGCGGCCGCACAAAAGTGACCGCGGACCGTGCTAGATTTGTTCAAGTGAAGTTTCAGTAGGTAGCCTCCGCGGACCGCACAAAAGCAGACCGCAGCCGCGGAGGACCACCGCGGACCGCACTAAATGGAATACGGCCGCGGTGGGTAACTTCAGAGAGCACCACATTTAGACCATGCCAGTGCGGACCGCACAGAGTGCACCGTGGCCGCACTAGCAAACTTCAGAGACTGTTCAATTTGTTCCAACTTGTTTTGCACTGCACAATCCCTGCAACATCTCACAACTAATTAGCTCAAGAATCCTAAACTACAAAGAAAATCAAAGAGAAAGAAAAAGACATGGGTTGCCTCCCAAGAAGCTCCTGATTTAACGTCGCGGCACGACGTGGGTTACCATCATTATTTGAAATGAACCACAGCCACAACATGGCTGTCATCAATATTCCCAAGATAATGCTTGATACGGTGCCCATTCACCCTAAAGACTTCACCTTTTTTGTTCTTCAAATCTAGAGCACCAAATTTGGTTACACATACAACTTCAAATGGCCCACTCCACTTTGATTTCAACTTTTCGGGAAACAACCTTTGATGGGAGTTGAACAAGAGGACCAAAACACCAACCTTGAAATCCTTTCCACGAGCATATTTTTCATGTAAGTACTTCATCTTGTCCTTATACAAGGACGAACTAGAGTATGCATGGAACTAGAATTCATCAAGTTCATTTAGTTGTTCCACATGAAGATTGGCCACAACATCCCATTCAAGATTAAGCTTCCTCAAGGCCCAAATTGCCTTATGCTCCAATTCCACTGGTAGGGGACATGCTTTCCCAAATACCAACCAGTACGGAGACATACCAATTGGGGTCTTGTAAGTGGTCCGGTAGGCCCATAGAGCATCATCTAACTTTTTTGTACCAATCGGTCCGATTTGCATTGACGATTTTAGACAAGATGCTCTTGATTTCTCTATTTGATACTTCAACTTGGCCACTTGATTGCGGATGGTAAGGTGCAGAGACTTTATGGTTAACACCATACTTGGAGAGTAAGGTATCAAAAGACCTATTACAAAAGTGCGAACCACCATCACTAATGATTGCCCGGGGTGTACCAAACCTTGTGAAAATGTTATTTTTATGAAATTCCACCACACTCCTAGCTTCATTGTTGGGCAAGGCCACGACCTCAACCCATTTTGACACATAATCCACTGCAACTAGAATGTAAGTGTTCCCACACGAGCTAACAAAAGGACCCATAAAATCAATACCCTAAACATCAAAGATATCAACTTCAAGAATCGTGTTAAGAGGCATCTCGTCTTTCTTGGAAATCCCTCCCGCTTGTTGGCATTGACCACATATCTTTACCAAATCACTAGCATCCTTAAAAAAAGTTGGCCAATAGAAACCACAACTCAAAACCTTCAAAGCTATCCTCACCCCTCCATGATGGCCACCATAGGGGGAGGAGTGACAAGCCTCCATAATGCTCAATTGTTCACCTTCCGGGACACACCTTCTAATCACACCATCCGTGCAAATTTTAAACAAGTACAGATCATCCCAATAAAAATCCAAGCTATCCCATTTGAGTATCTTCCTTTGGTTGGAAAAGACCTCACACAAGACCATTCCGGTCATAATGAAATTGGCAATGTCCGCGGACCATGGCATGTCACACATTGACACGGAGAGAAGTTGCTCGTCAGTGAATGTATCTGTCACGACCCGAATTTCCCACCATCGGGAGTCCTGATGGCGCCTACTAACGGAGCTAGGCCAGCCAAACTTTAAACATTCTCTGATAAATCTCAACAATATGAATGCACGGAAAATAATTAAATAAGAACGAAAGACTTTAAGTTTAAATAAAATGAAATCAGAATGCGGAAGTTTAAAACATATCTCTACCCAAAATCTGGTGTCACTAGCTCACGGACTACTAAAGAGTGCTACAAACAAGTCTGAATGGAAATACAAAACATCTGTCTCGATACAAAGAAAAAAAACTAAACATAGAATAGGACTCCGGCCTGCGAACGCCAGCTAGGCTACCTCAAAGTCCCTGGACTGAAGTCAGCTCCCAGTCGAATAGGCTACTGCTGTGGTCCAAAAGCTGCTCCGGTACTGTGATCTTTGCAAAAAGCACAGAAGTGTAGTATCAGCACAACCGACCCCATGTGCTGGTAAGTGCTTGGCCTAACCCCGACGAAGTAGTGACGAGGCTGGACAGGACTATCAAATCAACCTGTGCAGTTCAATATCTATATATGCAATAGAAGGCAAGAAATACCGAAAACTAAACAGTTAACAGGG
>MU790356.1:9043-21178 GCA_026770625.1 Nicotiana glauca
AGGAACCTGACTCATTATTTTTAGATTTGTGATCGTACCTTTGATTGTCTGATCTTGACCATGAGTCCTTCCCCGCAGGTCCCATATACGGCTCGTACCTATTTTTTCCAGACCTCCTTTCGTTTTCTGCACGTCTCGAACTTACTCTTTCTTCTTTTTGTGTTCTTGAAACTGTATCCTCTTCAATCCGCAGCTTCGTGCTGTACCTATTATAAACATCATTCCATGTTGTAGCAGGGAATTCTCGAAGTCTTTCCTTGAGTTTCCTCATAGCCTCTGAGCTTCTTTCATTCAAATTGCTCGTGAATGCTATAGGTGCCCAATTGTCAGGTACATGCGGTAAAGTCATTCTTTCATGTTGAAATCTATCAATGAAATCTCGAAGTAATTCTGAATCTCCTTATTTGATTTTGAATATATCCTCCATTCTCTTCTCTATCTTTTGGGCTCCCGAATATGCTTTAATGAAGGAATCTGCTTCTCCTCCCTGTGATTCATTAGGGGTTCCTCCATTTCTAGAATGAACAAGCCCAGAGCGGGGATTTTCCAACGTGTCGTTATTAGGTGTAGTTGTGGGCGATGCAGTAGGTAATCGATTGACTAGGGCCTGAAGAGCTTTGTTAACTCGTGCATCAATTATTCTTTGTAAAGCTTCCTCTACCCCTTCGGAATGTTCAGATTGCTCTTGTTCACCGGAATAGATCTCAGGAGTGCCTTCACGAGATTGCCGTGGTGAATCATGCGGGGAAGGGGCCAGGTCGATGTTTTGTAAATTTTTCTGGCGTTGTTGGATTTGATTTTCTTGGTTTTCTTAGATGTTGTCAGTGCTGTTTGCCATAGTAGATGAAAGTTGATTATCAGATTTCCAGTAACAGAACCAATTTGTTTAACCAAAAAATAGATTTTTAGTCAAATCTAGAATATAGAAGAATCGGGTTACTGATAATCAAGAGAAAAAAAAAAATAAAAGACTTTTGAGAGTAATAATAAAGCAGTAAATAGTTTTGTATTTCAGTGTTATCTCAATAGTATTTCGTCTCCTTGCAGATGCTGAGACCTTCTCCTTTTATAGTTGATTCTAGGAGAATGTGTAATGCCTCTGTCTTAATGAGGCAGTTATGAGCAATAAATGATATTAAAAGAAATGTTACTCAATCATTCATATTAAATACAAATTCCCTAACGTATTGGGCATTTAATATTGAATTTGGCCTCTTCTGCGTTGTCAGGTTCATTCCTCTAATTCCTTTTGATCTTTGGGCTTTAAATGATTCGAACAGGTATAGGACTCGTGCTATTTGAGTAGCAACTCGTGTCTCTTTAAGTTTCTTCTCTCCTGTATCTGTTGTTGTCCATGCCTCTTGATTGATTATCATACTTTGACCATTTGACCAGTACATGTGTCATGACACGTCATCTTCAATATATAAATTCAGTTTTTTCTCAATACAATAATAAATTTAAAATGCTAAATAAATTGGCAACTATATGTTTCTATTTTTACCAAAAGTATTTTTAACGTTGGAAACATATCTAATTTTCTCAACAAGTTGTTTGGTTTATTAATTATTTTTTAATTTTTTTCACAAAAAGCTTAGGCGGCAAAATTTTCCTCTTTTTTTTTTTGGCGTAACCCCCTCCTTTTGTTCCAAAACATTCACAAATTCCACCAAACACTTCAGAGAACTCGGCCTTTACTCAATCCAAGTTAGGGTTTGAAATGGTAAGCTTCTTCCTCTCCCTTTTCCCCCCCTCTCTCTCCCCCTCCCTCTATCCCTCCCCCTCTCTCTAGTTACAGTTATTTCAAGCTTAAGGCTTTGATTTCTTATGTAATCATATTTTCGAAATTTGAATGCATCATTCCTGGAGAGAAAAATTTAATGACTTAGAATGCTAGATCTGAGAAAATTCTGAAAGAAATCAAAGATTTAATTATAAAAATATGTATTTTCAATTCATGTTTCAATTTAAAAGGACCGATTTTTCCAAAGCTTAATTATATGTTGTGGCATGCTTTGCAGGGTTTCACAGAAACGTCAGAACTTTTGTGTTGTAGATATGTTTGATGCCATTTTCACGATAGCCAAGCTTCTCTTTTCCTTCAAGTGAGTTTTACTTTCGTGGCAGAACGTTCTGTCCTAATTCTTGTGTATGTCCTTTTCCTTTTTCTTTTCAAGTTTTTACTAGACAAGTATTTGAGTATGGATATATTCCCTCTATTTGCACAGGCAATATGCGTTTTTATATTAGAGTAATATTTGGAGGTTGATGCCCTACTTCCAAGTTGGTCTTTGCTCTTTGATTGTGTTTAATTATATTTATACCCTCTAGTTTCATCTCTAAGGACATATTTTCTGGGAAGAGTAAGGATTTAGTGCACATCCTCAGGAACTCTGTTAGATAGAAGCTCTAGATATGAGCTTGGAGATGAATTCATGTTCATATTCACATAGAAGTTGATCAAATTGTTGTAGGAAAAGAAATATTGACAGTACATAATATTAGCTTTCGATTCATTTGTTTGAAGTTTCTTTATTTATTCATACAAATATATTAGTAACTCTTTTTTTGTGAAAGCTCTTTAGTGGACAATCTTAGTTATTTAGTTAAGCAATGTGTTCTCCTAATTTCCTTACTTTTGGTAGAGATAACATTACAAGAAGCTTGCATCTTGTGTTGGTGTAGCATTATAAGTATAAAAATACATGTGCAACATCTATGCTAATGTGGAAAAGCTAAGGCTGTGCATTTCTTGGTAATAGAAAGCCATATTTTGCTTTCAATGGTGAGTGGCCTCTTGTGTATGGTGCTATGCAGATTTTAAGTTAATGTTATTGGGTGATGTATTCATCTGGTGTAGAGTTTTTTTTTCTGCCTAATTCTTGGAATTTAGGCAACTTCTATTGAACTTGACAAGCTTCTGTTTTGGGACACAGAGAAGTGATTGAAGTTCTTATTGTAGAGATGTAGGCCATCTGGCCCCTTTGTTCACCTTCTATAGCTAATTTCAAATGTACTAAAATTAAAGTCAACGGAGTCCATTTGAATTATCTGTAAAAAAGTCTATATCCCACTCTGTAAAGCACCTTAGTGTTGTTTATCTATTTGCTATCCAATTATTTATTTAAAAGTTTCTTTATGTTTTTGTTAATCCAAATATATCTTACGATGTTTATTTGTGGGACTAAGTTAAGTCCCCCCCCCCCCCTTTTCTGAAGCTAAAAATAAGTAATTTAATGAAAGTTTCTTTCTTTGATAATCTATAGATAGATTGAGAATGAATATGAGCCTATGGAGTTGAAACTAGGCGCACCATCTAAAGCTTAATGTGTAGCTGAAGTGACTTTGGATCTTGGCACCGGTAAAATCCCCTTACCATGGATATAATTAATATTTTATGCCTTTTACTTCACCCGATTGAAAAATATTTACGCACTAGGTATGCTTTGTTGGAATAGATATTCTCTAGCTAATTACTGCATAAAAAGATTTCTTCTTCTATAAGAATATTTCTGAATAGTTTATCCTCAAAGCTCATCATAATTGTTGCATCTAAATGCTTAGCAAATGAGATTAGTGTGCTTAAGTATTGATAAGTCAATTTCAAATTTATAAAACCCATGTATGCAAAATGCTTTTGTGACTTTGTTATAGGGAAGTAATTTTGAACTATAGATATCTGCAATTTACAGATGACTGCAGTTACTTTTACAATGAAGAAATATTAAAGCCACTGTAAGATGCTTGGAAGAAGGGACAAGTAAGAAAATCATTATGGGCTCCATTTTGGTGCTCTTAAGTGAAATGTGTAGTTTTATTATTGACTTCCTACTGCTATTGATTTTTATTTTTCTAATCATTCTGTTTTTCTTATTGTATCAGCTTCCAACAAATATGTTTTCTTGTTCAACACTTTGGGGTTCAACTGCCATATACTTTTCCCAACTCTCAAGTCAATCAAGTAAATTTAATACAACTTACTATTTTATAAATCATTATAGAATATCTATAGTTGAAGGATTGATTTGATTTTGTCAATACAACATCATCCATTGACGAGCATAACATTCCAATCGTGTCATATATATAAAAGTCAGAAAGATGACTTGAATTTTCACAAGTAGTTGCGTGTTAGCTTCTTGATAAAAAGGGCATTTTATTTGCTTAATCTGTGTTATTGCTTAATCATAGATGTTTGTTGTACAAGCGGGTGCTTTGTTTGTATAATGTTTTAAGGAATTGCTTGGATTTTATTTTCTGAAACTTCTATCTTCTTTTTTCTCGTAAATCAAATGAATGAATGAGAATATAAGCAATAACTCCATGTAATTGATTTTTTAGTTCACAATAAAGTTGATTCTAATGTTAGAAGGTCTACATATATTACCTTACATTTTGATAGTTAGTAATTACGAATATATGGATAGAGTCTATGCTCCCATATAAAATAGACGGTGGATGTAAACTTTGTTGATGATATACTAGGGATTGGTAAACTTTCATGTATGTTAAAGTTTGTAATGACGAGGTATAGTTTAATTTTGAAATCACTACTAATATATATGCTGCATTTTTTTTTCTATTTTAAATAGTATTTTGAATTAATTTTTTTTATAAATAAATGCAGATTCAGTTGGACTCAAGGAATATTTGTAGAAAAACTAGAAGAAAGGCCTTGAGAAAGAAAGAAGTCTTTGGGAGAAAAATATTAGAGATCCCAGTTGGTAAATATAGGTCAGTCAAGGCAATTCCATCAACAAAACTATCAAAAGAGTTAGGAATAACTGTTTGAAAGTTCACTTCCAAACAAGTGGAAGGACCTCACAAAAGAGGAGAAAGATGCAATACTGATTAAATTATATTGTACTTTTCAAGATAATTTTATTTATTGTTGGACATATTAGTTCTTCATAAATGTGACAAAAATAGTCTTTGTCCTAGAATTGCCTTATCAATAATATATTATATTCTTAGACTACGAATTATCATTGTATTTTTTTACAATAGTAATTGTCACTAATCATGACTGATTTATAGTGACATTTTTGTTTTGTTGGTAAAATCAACATTTTTAGTGATGAGATGATAGTTTTAGCTATAAAATTATAAATCTTATTTATAAAAGTAAAGTTGTCTCTAATTTATACATTTAGAGACGAAATACTTTTTGTAAATAAAAAGCATTCTTTAGTGACAAAATTGCAGATGTTCAACCATGACATATATATAACTTTAGAGACAATTTATATCGTCACTAGTTAAATTAAATAATTAGTGACAAAGTATTTTTGTCGGCATTAATGATCTTTTCAGTGACGAAAATGCATCATCAACTACGATTTTTTAAACTTTTTCTGACGAATAACTTCGTCATAAATACTATCACTTTGGGGACGAAAAAAGATATCGTAGTTAATATAACTCTATTTAGTGATGAAACACAAAGTTGTCTTCGTATATTATTAGTGATGGTATTTTAGGGACAAAAGATTGACAAATAATTTTTTGTCACAAAATATCATTAGTGACGAAATATGAATTTTAGGTGACAAAATAATTCATCACTAATAATCGAATTTGTTGTAGTGATTATCTTTCTAGGATAGAAAGATTTAACTCACCAGAGTATCGGTACCTAAAACGTTGGTGAACTGCGAACCACTTAATGAGTCTAAATCACACTGAAATTCATTTGTGTAGAAGAAGAAGAAGAAGAAGAAGTAGTAGTTCAGAAAATCTTGTAAGAAAAAATTCTAGGATCAAAGCGAATTTATATTCATTTTCTAGCGATGTTTCTAAAAGTTTGCAACCTTTCATAAACATCCATGACTGTTGGAACATGTGGGAACATTAAAGATATTCCGAAAAATGGATTTAAAATTATTCGGGAAATGAAACGGACATGGTCGCATCACGCGTGCGGGTCTTGGGTTATTTCGGGTTGACAAAAATTAATTAATTAAATAATTGAAAAAAATTTAGTCCAGAAAGATTAATCAATCAATCGATCTTTGTCCAAAATTGAATACGAAGCCAAAGCCGAGACGAGCAAGCCACGACAGCGGCGGCGCGAGGCTTACCTTCTTTCAAACTCATTTAACACCAAGAGAAGTGCTTTCTTAATATAAGCACATTCCCTTTTCTTTTCACTACCAATGATGCACAATTTCTCTTTCCAAAGCATAAGGGAACAATTCACTTTCCTTTCACATTTCTTCCTTTTATTTTCCATTCACCAACTTCCAATCCCAACAATTCACCACATGAATTGGGAATGGCTATAAAACAAGGAATGCACAGACGATTGTGTGATTTACAAGCAATGATTGATTGCATATAGATAAGTAGGTTTCCCTTTGAACTTTTCGAAGTGAACTTATATTGGATATACTCGACCAATCGGTAGACTTGACATTTTTAAATCATCGAGCTTTTTTGTATGCCTAAACAATATAAGTCACACAATCAACCCTTAACTATCTATGTTTCTCACGGTTGTGTTCGTTTTAGCCATGAACACCGCCTGGTTTCATGAATGATTAGGGAATGGGACTTCACTTTCATTCTCATTGAAGCGGCTTACACTTCACACCCACATAGGTAATTTTTAAATGTGTAGTCCTATAGACACACTATCTGGTCATTTAGATAATCATTAAAAAGCTTTAAACTTTATTGACTCATCAAAAAACCTTAGAGGTTTATCCTGATTTTCGGACATTGTCTTCATCACAAGAATGAGTTGAGTTATTTGACAATATTGAACTGTCATTCATAACTTTGTTTGATATCTTTGAACCTAACTCTTGGGATCTCGAATATGTTAGGTAGAGTTACCGCCATGATGACTTGTCCTGGGCCTTAACTGCGTTCCCATCGATGATTTTTCAACTGCCTCTTTAGATAGGCTTTTTCTAAGTGGATCCGACACATTATCTCTTAACTTTGCGTAGTCAATCATGATAATACCACCAAAAAATTAGATAGTAGTTGTCTAACGGTATTGTGTCTCCATCGTATGTGACGAGATTTTTCGTTATACATAACACTCTCTTGCCTACCTATTGTCGCTTGACTATTACAATATATACGTATAGATCCCAAAGGTTAGGGCCAAAATAGAATATCTTCCAAAATACTGTGGAGCCATTCAACTTCTTCACCGGCCATGTTTAAAGCTATTAATTCAGATTCCATTGTAGGACGGGTGATGCATGTCTTTTTAGATTATTTCCAAGACACTTCTCCACCCCCAATTGTGAAAACATATCCACTTGTGGATTTAACTTCAGATGATCTGGTGATCCAATGTGCATCACTATATCCCTCAATCATGGAGGGATATTTGTTATAATGTAGAGCATAGTCTTGGATATGTTTCAGATATCCCAAAACACGTTTCATTGCCATCCAATTTATTTGATTGGATTTACTTGTAAACTAACTCAACTTACTAATAACACATGTTATATCTGACCACGTACAATTCATGATATACATCAAACTTCCCTACACTCTTGCATAGTCCAGTTGTGAGTCACTTTCACCTTCATGCTTTTGAAGTGCATAACTCATATCAATTGGAGTCTTGACAATCTTGAAATCCAAATACTTGAACTTGTCAAGTACTTTTTAAATGTAGTGAGATTGTGATAAGGCTAGACCTTATGAAATCTTGTGAATTGTGATACCTAAGATCACATCAGCAACTCTTAAGTCTTTCATGTCGAATTTACTAGTCAGCATGCGCTTAATAGCATTTATATCTGCCATATCTTTGCTCATTATCAACATGTCATCAATATATACACAAATAATGACTTCATGACCTGGAGTATTTTTAATATAAACACATTTATCACACTCGTTGATTTTAAAACCATTTGCCTACATTGTTTGGTCAAATTTAGCATGTCATTATTTGGGTGCTTGTTTAAGTCCATAAAGTGACTTAACTAGTTTTCACACTTTCTTTTCTTTACCTTGAACCACAAAACGCTCAGGTTGTTTCATGTAAATTTCTTTCTCCAATTCTCTATTTAAGAAAGCTGTTTTAACATTTATTTGATGGAGTTCATGATCATACACGACCGCCTGTACCACTAACACCCTAATAGATGTTATCATTATAACTAGCGAGTAAGTATCAAAGAATCAATGCCTTCCTTTTGCTTATAAGCTTTGATAATAAGTTTTGCCTTATATTTTTCAATAGTTCCATCAGCCTTCATTTTCCTCTTAAAGATCTATTTCGAACCTAAAGGCTTATTTCCTGGAGGAAGATCAACCAATTCCCATGTATGGTTATCCAAAATTGATTGAATCTCACTTTTGACCACCTCTTCAAAATGCTGAATCAGAAGATGACATAGCCGATTTGAAAATTTAAGGCTCATTTTCAAGCAAGAATTCACAAAATCTGGTCCAAAGGAAGTGGACTTTCTTTGATGTTTGCTACTCCTTGGATCCTCTTCACTTGGAGTATTTCCCTTCGATTCTTCCCGTGATCGTATAGATCTTTCACTTGACAACTCACATTCAATTTTACACGAATAAATATTTATAAAGAATTCAACATTATCTGATCTAATTACCGTATTAATATGCATTTCGGATTATCAGATTTATGAACCAAAATGACATGCTTTACTATTTGTATCATATCCAATAAAAAGACAATCCATAATTTTTGCTCCGATTTTTACCCTTTTGGGTAAAGGTACTTATACCTTTGCTAAACACCTCACACTTTGAAATATTTCAATTTAGATTTTCTTCCTTTCCATTTTCTATATGGAATAGATTGTGTTTTGTTGTGGGGTATTCTGTTGAGTATTAGGTTAGCTGTAAGGATAGATTCCCCCCACTAGCTCTGCAGTAAGGCAGAACTTATTAATAAAGTATTCATTATTTTTCTTAATGTCCCATTTTTTCTTTCCGAAATTCCATTAGATTGAGGTGTGTAGGGGCAGTAGTTTGATGGATAACTCCATATTTCGAACATATCTCTACAAAAGGAGATTCATATCCCCCTTATCACTTCTAATCATTTTAATCTTTTTACTCCATTGATTATTCACTTCATTTTCGTATTGCTTAAATGCTTCAATTGCTCCATTCTTACTATTAAGCAAATACATAAAACAATATCGAGTACAATCATCAATAAAAGTTATAAAATACTATTTTCAACCACGAGATGGTATTAACTCATATCACAAATGTCAGTTTAAATTTAGTAAAGGATTTGAATTCCTTTCAACAGACGTATTGTAACGATCCGACCGGTTGCTTTGAGTATTTGTACTTCGCTCGGTAGTTTACGGGCATGAGTAGCTCTGTATGATGTATTATTAATTTTGTGAATCGTCGATTTTGAATTTTCAGGTTATTCGAAATTGACTCGATAGAATGATTCTCAATTAGGGAGATTAAAATTGGAAGAGTTGACCAAGTTTGACATTTTACAATTTTGACTTCGAATTAGATTTTTGATGGTTTCGTTAGATACGTTGGGTGATTTTGGACTTAGGAGCACGTCCAAATTGGGTTTTGGAGATTCGTAGTAGAATTAGACTTGAAATGACGAAAGTTGAAGTTTAGGAAAGTTTGATCGAGAGTGGAGTTTTTGTCATCAGGGTCAGATTTTGATTTAGGAAGTTGGAGCATGTCCTTAATGTAAATTGTGACTTGTGTGCAAAATTTAAGGTCAATCGGACGTGATTTGATAAGTTTCGGCATCAGTTGTGAAAGTTTGAAGTTTCAAAGTTCATTGATTCCGAGTTGACTTGTTATTTGTCGTTTCGATGTTGATATGTGTGTTTTGAGGCCTTGAGAAGGTACGTGTTATGTAATGGGACTTGTTGGTATGTTTGAAAGGGGTCCTGAGGGGCTTGGGCGTGTTTTGGATTGATTTCGGGTTATTTTTCTTAATATTTGCACTGTAGGTTCTATAGAATTCTAGGCTCCTGGTTTCCCTAATTGCGATAGCGGAGTATAGATTGCGATCACGTAGGGTTGTTGGATGTCTGCCTAGGATTGTTCATTGCATTCGCAAGTCTAGAGATGCATTCGTGGAGGTTGAGGCATTTGTTCAGTGCGTTCGCCTCGTGATGCGTTCGCATAGTAGCAAGGAAGGTCTGAGAATGTCAGGTGTTTGTTCTTCGCGATCGCGAAATGTGGTATGCAATCGCTAGCTCAAGGGGTTTTGTTCACCGCATTTGCGTTTGTGGTGTTGCATTCGCGTAGGAGGAATTTCAGCTGGTGAACATTTGTTTTATGTGAACACATGGAACTGTCCGTATTCGCGAAGCGCAATAGATGGGCAGATTCCTTTTAAATCTCATTTTGGGAGTTTCTGCATTTTATTATTTTTTGGAGCTATGGAGTTCGGATTTGTAACGACCCGGCCGGTCGTTTTTGGAATTTATGCCCCAATTCCCCATTAACTGCTTTCCCTAAGTTCATTTTTGCTATTTTGGTTTTCCGGGACATTCGGTATTAGGATTCGGAGTGTTTTGGGACACTTAGTCCCTAAATGAGAGCTTAAGAGTTGAAAAATGGTCCGTATTCGGAGCAGTGTGAAGACGACCTCGGAATGGAATTCCGATGGTTCTGTTAGCTCCGTTAGGTGATTTCGGGGTTGGGAGAGTGTTCGGGATGTGATTTGGAGGTCCGTAACTCATTTAGACTTGAAATGCCGAAGTTTGAAATTTTGAAGTTTCAGGGCCGAGAGTAAGTTTTTGATCCGAGGGTCGGATTTGGATTCCGGAAGTTGCTGTAGCTCCGTCATGCCATTTTGGATGTGCGTGCAAAATTTTAGGTCATTTGGACAAAGTTTGGATAGGTTGTTGATCGAAAGTGTGTTTGGCTTGAATTTGAAGTTCCTAGGCTTGAATCTTGGCTTAAATCGTGTTTCCGGCGTTGTTTTGGGTGATTTAAGGATTGGTACAAATTTGAATGAGGTTATGGGTTATGTCTGTAGGTTTGGTTGAGGTCCGGGGGGCCTCGGGTGTGTTTCAGATGCTCAACGGATCATTTTGAAGTTGGAAATCATTGCAGAAAAATTGCAGGTCAGTTGTCCTTCTACGCATTCGCGTAGAAGGCATCGCGTTCGCGTAGCTTTAGTTCTGCCTCTCATCGCGTTCGCGTCCTCATCTATGCATTCGCGTAGTGTATTTTTGGAAGATGTCAAATTCCTTCATCGCGTTCGCATTTGGCTTCCCGCGATTGCGTGGCTTCACCTGTTCCTTCATCGCGTTCGCATCATGGATTGTCGCGTTCGCGTAGGTCATCAAACCCAGGCCTTCGCGTTCGCATCTGTCCCTTCACGATCGCGAAGGGCATTTCTGACTCCTTATGAATTTCTTCTTCGCGAACACGTGATGACGTCCACGTTCGCGATGCTTTAAATCCCTGGGCAATATTTAATAATTCAAAACGAGGGTTCTTCCATTTTTAACCAAACTCAAGCTAGAGAGCTCGGATTTGAGGGATTTTTCGAGGGCTTTTCAGAGGCAACGATTGGGTAACGATTCCTTACTCCTCTATGATTAAAGCCCACTAATCTAATCTTGAATTCAACCTTTAATTTCGGATTTTTAATGAAAATTTGGGGTAAAGTTCTTAGACCTAATTGTGAGGATTTGAGGGGGCATTTGACCTCCGATTTGGGAGATTTTTATATGGTTGGACTCGTGAGAGTGCGAGGGTTCTGAAAATATGAAAATTTTTAGATTCCGAAATGTTGGCTGGAGGGGAGTTTTGGTCATTTTACCTATTTTTGCGCCCTAGCCTTAATTTTAATAGTGGAATCAGTTATTTGCAATATTATTTACGACTTGTAATTGAATTGAATAGATTTGGGTCATTTGGAGTCGGATACTCGTGGCAAGGGCATCGTTCCTTAGTTGATTTTGCACCGGTTCGAGGCAAGTGGCTTGCCTAACCTTGTGTGGGGGACTTCATCCCTTAGGATGTGATAATTGGTAATTGAATGCCTTGTACGTGAGGTGACGAGCACGTACTTGAGCAAATTGTTAAAACCCGGAATTTTACTTAATTACTTGATTTGGATTCTCTTTCATATTTGCCTTACTTTACTTGCTTTTATAGCCTGTGCTAGCGTAGAAGAGC
>MU790356.1:25204-42089 GCA_026770625.1 Nicotiana glauca
ATGAGCACCAGCGCCCGGGTGGTTTGCTACAGCAGATTGAGATCCCAGAGTGGAAGTGTGAGCGTATCACCATGTAGTTACCCGACCTTACCTGTAATCATAAAATTTCTATGTACTTGAGCTATTGTGCTGCGATCCATGTTAGACACCATGACATGGCTACATGCTTATCCTGTTGGGACCCACTGAGGTCATTTCTGCTATTGAGTTGTTTGCTTTCATTGATTTATAAACTCAGTCATACGCATTCATATGCATATCACAACTTAGTCTCTATTGTTATTTATTGATTCATCATATCATCATTTTCGGGCTAGATTCATATCATTGCGATCTCGAGAGAGAGAGAGAGACTCGAGAAATTGTTGACTGAGTGAGGTCACAAACCTGATTGTGAGGATATTGATACTTTGGCACGCGAGTTGTCCGTGCATATTATAATATTGATATTATGGCACGTGAGTTGTCCATGCGGATTCTAATATTGATACTATGGTACGTGAGTTGTCCGTACAGATTATATCACTTGGGCTGTAGGAGCCCCTCCGGAGTCTGTACACACCCCTAGTGAGCGCGGTTGATTATATTGAGGGATAGCTCTTCCCTGGACATGAATCTTGTCCAAAGCATTTATATACCTGTAGATGGATCTTCTCCATAGGGCCAGATTGGCCTTCCTCGGTACTGAGTGACTGATGATCAGTGATATACATATTCCAGGATGGATCTTCCCTGACCCGTATGGGCCATACACAGTGCCAAATGGTTGAGCATGACGAGTGGAAAGTGTGAAACAGTGAGATTGAGTACTCTAAGAGTAAGTACATGATTTATCTCTGAGATACATGGAATTGCATGCACACATGGAATACAAACATAGAGATGCATTTTTCTCATGTTATACGATGTCACTTCATTCATGACTGTTTATGCACACTGATATATGTGCATATAGTGGTATTTCACACTTGCTATTTGGAAGGAAAATGAAACATCTTATTTATTGTGGAAAGGATTTTCAGGAAAACTTGCAGTTTTCACATATTTTTCGATGACTTCGGTAAAGGATTTGGGTTTTCAATGATATTCTTGAAAAGCGAAACTATTTTCAGAAAAATTGAGCATGTTATCTCTGAGTTACTTCCTTATGTATATGCTCTAGGTTGTTGTGAATTGTGTTGGCTACGAGTGTTAGACATGACCATATTCTAGCTCGTTACTACTTTCAATCTAAGGTTAGGTTTGTTACTTATTATGTACATGTGGTCGGTTGTACTAATACTACACTTCTGTACATTGCGTACAGATGTTGGATGTTCTTGTTGGTGTGTTCGATGGGAGCTGGATTTGAAAATGTACCTGCGTTCCGGTTGTAACTGCCTTTTGTTCATGATAGCCTTAGATTCCTAAAATGTTGTTTATGTATTTTTGAAAAGATGATGTATTTATTTCATACCGGATTTGCAAATTCTATTCCTAAAAACTCGTGATTTGTACTAATAGTCTTTGGGGAATGTATCAGATTCAGATATTTCTTTACTTAATTGTTATTGGACTTGGTTAGTTGTTAATTGGCTTACCTAGAGAGTTGGATTAGGTGCCACAACGACTAGTTGGAATTTGGGTCGTGACACTTATAAGGATATTTGACAAACTTAGATTCAACACATATTTGACATTTTGATTTACTACACTCAAATTTAAGCAGTATTTTTAAATTAATGAATTTCCGCAAGATTTTGTAATTGACGTTTCCTAAGCGAATATGCCATAAATCATTTGACTCCAATAAATAAGAAGAAGCTAAAATTTTATTAATACTATCAACAACCATTACATTGAGTTTGAAAATGCCCTATGTCAGGTATCCCTTTCATACATACATATCATTCTTGCTTACAATAACTTTGTGTGATACAAATACACATTTGAATCCATTCTTAACATGTAGAGAAGTTGAAACTAAATTTTTTCTAATAATAGGAACATGAAGAACGTTATTAACTTTAACACCTTGCCGGAATTCATCTTCAGGAATATATTCCCATAACCCTCAATCGTGGCTGTTGCAGTATTTCTCATGGAAAGCTCTTCTTCGGGACCATCAGTAGAGAAGTTGCAAATGCTTCTTTTCACAACAAAAACATGTCGAGTGGATCCAGAGTAAATCCATCACTCCTCAGAATTTCCAACTAAGTTACATTCTGAAAGCATTGCACACAGATCATCAATGTCATCACTCTTCTCCACTACGTTGGCATGTCCCTTTTTCTTGTCCTTTTTCGGGAGACGACAGTCATGGGTTTTGTGACCAGCTTTTTCACAATTATAGCAGTTGCCCTTTCCTTGTTCTGCTCCTTACTCTATCCAGAAGACCTCTTTCTCTTCTTACTTTTTGGTGCAGCCTCTTCTACGATATTCGCTCCCATAATTGTTGAATTTCCACACGACTTCTTCTCGGCTGTTTTATTATCTTCCTCAATCTTGAGACGAATCACAAGATCTTCTAACTTCATTTCTTTGCGCATGTGCTTTAGATAGTTTTTGAAATCTCTCCACGAAGGAGGCAACTTTTCAATCATTGTAGCTACTTGAAATGCTTCATTCACTACCATACCTTAAGCAATCAGGTCGTGAAAATTAAGTTGACGCTCTTGAACTTGGGTTTCAACAGTTTGTTGTCTATCATTTTATGGTCTTGAAACTTGGCAACCAATTTTTTTTTCAAGCACGCATAATGAGTCTTGTACTTCTTCTCAATTGCATCCCACAATTCTTTCAAAGTATTCATAGCAGCGTAGACATTGTACAAATCATCCTACAAATCACATAGGATGTAGCCTTTGCAAAGAAATTTGCATGTTTCCACGCTTCAATAATCATAAACTTTTCATTGTCTGGTATGTCGGCGGCAGGCACTGGAGGGTATTCACTGGTGAATTTCTGCATACCAAGTATGGTACGCCAAAAGAACACCATTTTCTGTCATCCTTTGAAGTTAGCTGCAAAAAATTTTCCCGATTTTTTGGTGCCGGTGGCACAACAGTTCAGCTTGACGAGGCTATTGTCGTTGCCGCAACAGTTGCAGAAGGATTTCCATTTCTCGTTATCAACAACAAAACAGTTCAATTAATGGTAGAAAACAAATAGTAACAGTACTGTAAATAATAATAAACGGTGCATTTAATAAACTAAAACCAAAGTTCTTACATACTGTTTCACAAGAAAATGATAAATTTTTCTTCAATTCGTTTCTGAATTTTGATACTCCGAAGAAGTTTTTATAACTTCAAATCAGAAATAGAAAAATTCAGAAGAAGTAGAAAACCACAAAGGTTTTAATCTCTAGAGAACAAAATATAGATTAAAGCATAAAATTAATTTTCTTAAGATTGTTATCAACTTGTTTTAACTAAGAAGTAAAGCAGAATCTCGAAATTATCAAAACAAAATCTAAAAAACAAATTTCTTAATGAAATCGAGCTCACTGAATGCTAGTGTGTCCTTAAGAAAACTATTCCCCTCAAGTAGCGAAGATGTTAGAATATTATCCACCATAGAACGATTTAACTCACCGGAGTATTGATACTTAAAATGCTGGTGAACCGCGACCACCTAATGGCTGTAAATCACACTAGAATTTATTTGTGTAGAAGAAGAATTTCAGAAAATTTTGTACAAAATTTCGGGATCAAAGCGATTTATAGCCATTTTTGTTATTGTTTCTGAAAAATTGCAGCCTTTCAGAAACAACCATGGTTGTTGGAGCAGGCGGGAATGTTTAAATATTCTGGAAAAAGGATTTAAAATTATCCAGGAAAGGAAACGGACCAGGTCGAATCACACGCGCGGATCCTAGGTTATTTCAGGTGGACTTTTCATTCGAAGTCGAGCGAGCAACGACGGCGACAACGACGACGTGATGCTTACCTTCTTTCCAACTCATGTAACATTTAAGAGAAGCATTTTCTTAATATAAGCACATTTCCTTTTCTTTCCGATCAGGACCCTAGCTTTATTGCGAGCCAAAAACCCAATTTATACGCCCTCTTTCCACTACGAATGAGGGATAATTGCTCTTTCCAAAGCATAAGGGAACAATTCACTTTCTCTTCACATTTCTTCCCTCCACTTTTCATTCACCTACTTCGAATCCCAACAATGACTTGAACTCGGGTTTGAAGTGTTTAAATCTGAGCTCATGTTTGAGCTCGAAATGTATATTTCACATTCAAGTTGAGTTAGCTTGACTAATCTCAATTACATCTTTACATTGAACTTCAAAGAACGTCTCAATCATTATAAAACTCAAGGGAAATATATTTTTATTAGTAGATATTTATTTTACTCGACTAATAATGAGTAAGATATAAATATGTGTTTGTTCTTACTAGATAAGTTGGGATAAATTTTTATTTCTAAATTTAACCTTAATTTTATTTTTAAAGGATTTTAATGAAGAGCCTTGGATAAGGGCATCTTTGTCGTTTAAGTATTTTATCCCGAGATTAATAATTCCCGTAATTATTATCCCACCAGTGCCACCAATTTAATGACAACCCACATAACTAATTGTTGTTGGAAAAAAATCATTGAGTTCTTTGGACTGAATTTCTTGCCGTCAAAAAGTCAATATCCCAATGATTTTTTGAAGACTTTTGTCGTAAAACTTCTGTTAATTTTGGTAGTTCTGTTGTTGGAATTTTTGTAATCTAAAGTAGCCATTCAAGACGAAGGTGAACTAGTTTATGAAAAGAAGTATGATAATGATGTATAAAGGTTACAATAAAGTTTGGAAAACACGATTACTTAAACTATGATATTAGGGTATAAGCTTTGTCAATAATTTTGGGGTCATGAGTTTAAAGCATAAACAAATGATGTTTTTAAGCGATCAATTTACTCAGCTTAGTTGTGTTAATTTCCTTGCAATTATAATACCTCTCATCAATAGCCCTTTTTGTCTTGCAAGTGAATGTCCGCTATAAATTATTTGAAAAGTATTTTAATAAATGTCCTAATATGATAAGCCATTGGGCACATTACATCTCACAGTTGCTTATAGAAAGTAGTAAGAGTTCAACTTTGATAAAGTTCTTTGAAATATTCATATAAAGTCTTTGTATGTTAGAGAATTGGTCATGATGATGGCATATGCCGGACTAACAAATACTCATTCGGTCCACTTTAATTGATTTTTTTGAGCTATTTTCACACATATTAAGAAATTGATCTTTTAACATTAATTAATAATAAAATTAACTATATTAACCTTAATTCATTCATTAAAAAACTGAAAAATACTCCTATGCTCATTACTCCAAGGGCATCTCTGAAAAAAAAGATTAATTCCTTCTTGATATATGAAAAGATTAAATATTGTGGACCACAAAAAAGGCTAAAAATCAATTAAAGTGCACGAGAGTGAGTAAGATAGTATTTATTGGTATAAATGCACACTCTAATTTTGAAGCCAAAATTAAAAAATTTGTGATTAAATGTATTAATCTCGACTCTAAGGACTAAACTTTAATCCAACTTAGTCAAATGATCAAATTGAAATTTCCAAACAAACACTACACAAAATAAGATTTTCAGTGACGATGCTACTTAGTCGCCATCAAAAGTAAGTATCAAGTCGCCATAATAAGTGATAGTTTTAGTGGGAAACTGTATATTGCTCTTTTGAATAATGACCTATCTTAAATTTATCTTCTGCATTTTCGTACTTTTCAAGCTAGCAAAATGAATACTATGAAGATGGTGTTCTCACACTCATTGAGAACGATAAAGAAAAAAATATTGAAGGATCAACCCACTATCTCACGATGACAAACAACGCTTCTACTTCCCACGACGTTACTCTGTAATCATAAAGGTCTTTGGACGTAGAATGCCGCACCATTATCTTCGTTCTAAACTAATTGACCAATATGGAAACCATCCGAACATTTAATCTTGATTGATCTGGGATGAGATTTTTTCATTGTCAAATTCAACTTAGAGGAAAATATGGTAAAGGCACTACACCTAGGACCATAGTTTATCTTAGGGAACTTTCTATCAGTGCGTAAATGGGAACCAAAATTCATTCAAAAAGAGGCCACACTCTCTACCACAACCATTTGGATTTGCCTCCCACATTTGCCAACGAAATTCTATGACAAAGAAATTCTAGAAAAAGTGGGAAGGAAGCTCGGTAAGTTGTTGAAAATAGAATCATGCACCTCCTCCACCTTCAGGGGAAGATATGCTCACATATGCATTCAATTACCCCTAGAAACCCCGATAGAAACCTCAGTCATAATCGGAGATCACAAACAAGCAGTGATCTATAAAGGGGAAGGTATACTATGTATGTTATGTGGCATAATTGGGCACACCTCAAAAGGATGCAACTACAGAAAGCCTCAACCTACTGCCCCATCAGAAGCATCGAAAACCTCCGAAAAAAATATGGAACAAAGAGAAGAAAATGAAAGGAATGGAGCAACGGCAAACAACCAACATCACACAATACATGCTCAACGTATTCAGGTAAACATGTTCGATGCAAATTCTGGTAAGTTTCTACAAACCTAAACTGTTTGGTACAATTCGAAAGCTAGTAAACACAACCCAAAACCATACAATAGTACCAATGGACCAAGTAGAAAACTAAGCCCCATCCCGCAATACCAGGCCACCACCCCGACGCGGTCCCAGCCCAATATAAGTATAAAACAAAAGCTGGATCGGGACCCGACGAAGCTGACACATCCCATACCCTTGACCCTAAACTTGCCTTCCTAGAAAAGGCCTCCACTTTTGGCCCATCTAACGAGACAACAGACCCCAAATCCGAGGCATAGATTATGGGTCACGTCTATCCAATAGGGCCCCCACCCAACTGGAGGTTGTCCACCCAATAACCCACCCCTACTCTCTCACCTACGTCCTCCATACAAATACCTCTGAGAAAACCTTTAGTGGGGAAATCTCAACAGTCATCATGAACACTCAGGTACACTCTCTAGAACCTCATTCAAATTTAAGTGAAAGACACGCATCGTCCACTCCAAAAGATCTCTAATTAATACACAATCCCCCCAGGCATAATTAACATCGTCTCCTCCACTGACTGAGATTTGACACCAAAGGTCGTAATAATATTAGCCCCTTAAGTTAATCCCCCCATTACCTAAAGTAGTAAAATAAAAAAAACACAAGAATGGAAAAAAAATCAAACGACAACCTTCGTGACCTCACTGCCACTACCACCGGACCACCGACCGACATCTTGGCTGGAAGCAGTGCTGCAGGGCTATAGATTAACCTAGAAATTCACCTTAAGGAGCCAAAAAGTGACGTTGATTGTTCAGAATCCGGCTCACGTAGCAAGGGTAACTGTAGAGGCCTTGAACAAAGCCCTAGATGCCTTTGGTCCATGCCTATAGCAGATGATGTTAAACAAGGACAACATGCCACCCAACATCGAACCTCAAATACTCAACAGTTAGATATTCCAAACCTTTCAGTCCTTACCATTCTTCCCCGATATGGCAACGGAGGACCCAACAGCGGAGCCGATCTTTGTGTCAATCGAACCCCATATCCATCAAATGCCATCATCTTTTGCACCGTCAGAGAAGAGCATAGCACCACCTCTCAGCAACATCAAAAAGGGAATCAGCAAGGCCCTAAAAATTCTCAAAAAGAAAAACACTCCAGAGGAGGAAGGAACAATCTATGGCCCCGTACGAACAGACTCGCTCTTATTGGACCCAGTCAAGGCGATCGAGTTCAGTGTAGAGACCAGCGAGGTGCTAGTGATACTATGCCCCGGATCAACGATCAAGTGTGTACAGAGTCTAGTGTCCCGCCAGACATATGGATCCATCAAACCCCTACTAAATCTGACTCCAGTTCTCAGCCTGGAGAGAAAAACCTCACCATCTCCGACAAGGACCCCGCAAGGAATGGGGAACCCTCAGGAAGGTCATCACTCATCCATACAATTATCACACCTCTTTTTTTACACACCACCCCAGAGGATAGTATATAAGGGAGTTTTTCCAATTTAAGTGACATTATTCAAAATGGGATTATTTATTCAATTCAGAGTCGCCACTTGGGATAGTTTATTTGGTGTCCCAAGTCACCGGTTTATTTTAAATCCCAAATCGAGAAAATTTCGATTTTCCTTTTGAAGTTTGCAAATCAGAAATTCTGAATAAGGAATTCTGTTAACTCGAGGGTAGGTGTTAGGCACCCCCGAATTCCTCGGTTCTAGCACGGTCTCTTAAACTATCATAATTGGCCTATTATCTGATTTTAATACATGTTTAGTCTATGGTTCAATTTTAAATTTAACACTTTATTTAATTATTTTTAAAGAAAAATTGCAACGTCATTTAAAATACGTCTCGAACCACGTCACATAAATACACCCGCGACTCTCGACATATTTTATCTAACATTGTTGGGATTTGGATTTGGGTCAAATAAATGTGCACCCGAGTTTAGAAAGGTAAATTATTAAACAGCGTGCCTAAAGCAACTACGCATTGTTAACTTTGTGAGGGCCATAGAAATTCACCTAATGGCACACTTCGATTTCTAATTTCAAAGGACCGTAATTACGTTACGTGAACGTGTCCACAACCTGTTTTACCCATAATCAATTGTAAAACGACCCATTTCTTTTTTGCTTATTTTTATTACTACGTATCACCAGGCATCTATCTTTCTATTCAAAAGACAAAATAGATAATTAATCTTCTTCAAAGGAATCTTGTAACAAACTTATTAACAATCAACCCACATCGCCTTTAATAGCAAAAATGTATAGTTTCTGAATCTTTTCTTTGCTACAACAAATTGACTAAATTAATATCAAGGAATAATTCAATGAGTTTTCTTTTAAACTATGCATTACTAAGAATTTATTTTTATACAGATAGAAACTTCATTACTTTGAAAAATCAAGGAAAAACGAGGAGGGAAAAGAAACAAAAATGTAGGAGAAAGAAGAAGTTACTCTATTAGAAGGTAATAATCAGTTCCATAATTACCACAAAAATGCAACAATGAAAGGAACCCAACCTGAACTTCCGACGAAATGCAAATCCATTCACAACTCTGTTTTGACACTCGTCTAACAGACATGGACTCGACCAGAAAATGTAGCAGCGCCGGAACTTCGCCGGAATATTGAACGGAACTGAACCGACCCAACGAACTCGACTCAATCCAACCTTCTCATTTTTAATTCAGATCTGGACTTTTTTCTTTGGTCGACGAAGAAGAAGGGGTGTCATTGGTTTAGATCGATGGCCAGCTGATGGATCAGAGTATCCCAAAAGTGGCTGCTGCTTCGTGATTTTTGTCAAAAAAAATGTTTGATGCTGATTCAAAATGATCGAGGGAGGGGTCTGTTTACGAGTTATACGGCGCCTGGGATTTGGCTCTAAGGCAGCGTATATTTTGTTGCCCTTTTTAGCTGATTCCCACTTTTTGGGAATTGGGGTGTTGTCCTTTATTATGATGTTGCTCCGTGAAGAGGAAGCTGGGAAATTAATTTTGTCTCTTCTTCATATGAAAAGCGGCGGATGTCCGATTTTTAGGCGTATAGGGTGAGTTAATTTACAGGGTAGGTTCTATGTCTAGGTATATTTTTTTGCCAATTAGTCCTTAGCATTTATTTATTTGTTCCAAAGAAGAGAACACCTTAATTGACTCTAAAATAACATAGAAATACTACACAATGCCAAAGCTAATCCTAATTAATTAAATTAACCATGAAACTATTTTTGTATTTTTGAAATTATATAAGGATAAAATTAAGGTACTATTTTTGTATTTTTTAAATTTATGAAAAATACATAAACTAAAATATTTTTTATAATTTTTATTTTTCTTGTAATAAAATAAAGTAAAAGAGTCAAATAAAGATATTAGGACTAAATTAAATACTTACATGCTAAAATATAAAAAATCTTGGGGAGGGTCAAAAATCACATGTCTACAGCTGCCGCTCTTTGACTGGGAACGCGAAGAGTTTTCAGATAAAGAACGACTAGAAAGGTTTTTTTGACCCGACCCTTATTTAAGGAGACAAAAATCTAAGAGGAAGGAGAATGTGACCGAGCCCTGGTATCCGAGCTGCCTACATATCCTTGGCTATAAAGGAATCATGTCACGTGTAGTTCAGAAGTGAATAAGTTGATGGAGTGTGTGAAAAGGATGAGAGAGTCGAGTGAGTTTCCATCTGAGGCTCCGGTCCGTGCTCCCATTATACATCAAAAATCATAATTGATAAAACTAACTAAGCCTATCAGCCACGGGTTACAAGATTCCTATCTATGAGTCTTCTGAAGCTTGATCTTGAGTCTTGGTTGGTTCTTCATGCGGACTCTGATCTGAATCTTGATGCTTGTTAGCTACACGTGTTAGTTCAATCTTCTTCAGCTTTTCAAACCAAGACGGGACATGCAGAGCTTGTGACCTCAGCCCTGTCTTGAGTAGCTCACATCTTTCATTAACTTCTGCATTTGGATTCACTTCTTGTCTTTCTTTTTGTGTTTTTTTTCTTTTTATTCTGGATTGTGACTAACTTCTATTGATCATCTCGGACTGTTGACTCACATTCTTGACGCGAGCTTCTTTTGTTGTTGACCTGAATTGCATTCTGAATTGAATTTCTTTTTTTCCAGGTGGCGCCTGATTGCTTAACTTGAACCGTCTTCTCTTGTTACTTGACATTGTTTTCCCTTGCACCTTGAACCATTTTTCCTTGAAACTTGAACTATCTTCCTTCGAAACTACTTTCCCTTGAAACTTGAGTTGTCTTCCTTCGAAACTGCTTTCCCTTGAAACTTGAGTTATTTTCCTTCGAAACAGCTTTCCCTTGAAACTTGAGTTGTCTTCTCTTGTTCTCTAGATGGGCGCCTGATTCTACAACAAAAAAGACAAAACAAAAGAAATTTTTCTGCCCCCGTTTTCACGAGGAAGATTTGTGATTTGTTAGCAATATTGTAAACCAATTATATTATTGATGCAATGATGAGAGTAAACTAAAGACTAGACTAGGATGTGCGTCTCCTAAAAGTAATTGAGCTTGCGGAAAACTATAAACTAAGCTTGACTAAAGTAAAGACTGACAATATTCTCCAGTCGGGACCCCTGATTTCAAGAAAACTAAAAATTGTCCTTTTTTTTCAAATCCAGACTTCCCTTCTTCTTTGTTTTTTTTTTCAAATTCCACTTCCCTTTTTTTTTAAAATATTATCCTAGGAGAAAATTTATCAGACTAGGTTTTCTATCTTAGGAGAAACAATCATCAGACTAAGATTTTTATCATAAGAGAAAATTCATCAGACTAGGTTTTTTTTTTTGGGTATCTTAGGAGAAAGATTCATCCAACTAAGATGTTTATCCTAGGAGAAAAATTCATCGGACTAAGATTTATATCCTAAGAGAAAATTCATCAGACTAGATATTCTATCTTAGGAGAATAATTCATCAGATTAAGACAGTTATCCTAGGAGAAAGATTCATCGTACTAGGTTTTCTATCTTAGGAGAAAAATTCATCAGACTAAGATTTTGATCCTAGGAGAAGTTTCATCAAACTAGGTCTTCTATCTTAGGAGAAAAATTCATCAGACTAAGATTTTTATCCTCGGAGTAAATTCATCAGTCTAGGTTTTTATATCTTAGGAGAAAAATTCATTACACTAAGACATCTATCCTAGGAGAAAGTTCATTAGGCTAGGTCTCTGTTTTTGGTATATTAGGAGAAAAATTCATCAGACTAAGATTTCTACCCTAGAAGAAAGTTCATCAGACTAGGGCTTCTATATATCTTAGAAGAAAATTCATCAGACTAAGATTTTGATCCTAAGAGAAAATTCATCAAACTATGTTTTCTATCTTAGGAGAAAGATTCATCAGACTAAGATGTTTATCCTAGGAGAAAATTCATCAGATTAGGTCTTCTATCTTAGGAGAAAAATTTATCAGACTAAGATTTTTATTGGGAGGAAAATCCACCAGACTAGGACTTTTTATCCTAGAAGGAAAAAATGTGAAGATCAATGTCAAGATTTTATGCACAATAGAAAAACAAATAAAGGCGAAGATTTGATAAACTTCCCTTTGTCGGCTCCTCTCCTCTCTTTTTTTTTTTTTTTTTTTTTTTTTTTTTTTTTTTTTTTTTTTTTTTTTTTTTTTTTTTTTNTCTCTTTTTTTTTTTTTTTTTTGTTTTTTTCTTCTTTTTTTTTCTGAACCACTTTCCTTGCACTACTTTGTTCCTGTCTCATACAAAGAGAAATTTGTCAGTTTTGAAAATAGTGGTCGGTTTGTGGCCTTGAGTCTTGGGCAGCTTGGCTTCTGCTCAATCAACTTGAGTCAGTCTCAGGAGACTTTTGCTTTGCGTCAACCCTGATTGTTTCACACCCATTACCATTTGTATTTATCGCTCAATCAGCCTTATCCCAACTTGAGATCTTTTCTTAGCTGACCTTTTCTGATATCTCGAATGACTTCTCACTTTTTGAGCAATTTGTCTGTCAGAAAGAATCACAAGTTATCTTTTCTTGCGCCAAGTAGGCTGACAAGAGTCTTTTTGGGGGGGAGCCTTCGCATGAATCCTCAAGGCATGTTGAAAGTAATAATTGAGTGCGCCGGCCAAATTTACTTTGTGCAACTGAAAAGCTGGTGGCAGATTTTAAAATATTTTCTTGCTTGTTTTGACAAGGACTGACTTGGAGTGAAGGACACAATGATGCAAAGAAACGAATATTAACAAGAAATGCCCCATGTCGGAAGGATAGAAGGAAGAGTTTTTTTTCTTTTTCTTTTAATAACTAGCTTTAATGATCATGACATGCATTTTGGACTTAACGGCCGATCTACCAAACTAATCCAATCTTCCCTTTTACCATTCTTATGACATTTGAAGTCGGACTTGCTTATGCCAATTCTTCGCATCAGCTTCACGACTCACTTTCGACAAGTAGTACCCGAGGGATTTTCACCAACAAATCTCTCTCATTTATTCATCTCAGCTCACCGTCGTCTTACAGTGCCCGTGAGAAATTTCACTAATAAGACTCTCTTTTTATTTTCCTTTTTTTCTTTTGCTTTTTCCTTTTCTTTCCCCTTCTTTTTTTGCGAGCAACTTGATAGTGTTCTATGTCGCGTGACAACCGTTGCTCATTGCCTGCTTTTCTTGTAATTCTTGAAGGTTGATCAGGAGGTCTTTATTTGGAAGGTTTTTGGATATGGGTAGGAAGAAAGGGTTGGCATGACGGCTCAAAGTAAGGGGTTGTAGACTTACAACTTTTGGAATCGACTCTTTCAAAAGTGAAATAAATTTTTTTGCCCCAGTTTCAAATACTAGGGATTTTTTTCTTTTGAATTTTTTCTTGAATTCTTATTTAGTTGGACCGAACCGTGAGGCTGTCAACGTATCCTTTTTTAAGGAATCAGGTCTAACGTAGTTCATACATTTGACCTCACTAATTTTTTTCATTTTCTTTCTGTTTCTCTTTTTTTTTTCTTTCTTTATTTTTTTTCTCTCTCTTTTTTTTCAAACAAGTTGCCCCAGCTTCTATTTTCTGAGGGCATGAACCTTTGATAGTTCTTTTCTTCTTCATTTTTTCAATTGAAAATTGCTCTAGTTTGTACTCTTGGGACATGAATTTTTTTTTCTTTTTCTTTATCCCCTTTTTTTTCATTTTTTTGATTTGACTCTTGACTCTAAACTTGATTCCAAAAGAGGGTGGTCAAAAAAAATAATACAGGCTAAAAAGGGTGACAAAGGGTATACCGTTTTTTGGTAGCAGAAAAAGGGCCTCCTAGCCTCGAGAATGCCAATCATGTTATCTTTTTGCGATCACAGCATTGTCTAACATGTCTGTCTTCTCGGTGTGTCGTGGTCACAAGACATTTTCCATCCCTTAATGTCAAACTTTCCAACAAACTTCAATTGATTAAACATCCTCAAGACCGATCTTCACAATGATCCAAAGGTGAATTTTACTCGACCTTAATTCCCAAGTATTTCAACTCTTTATGCATCCTCAAAAGTACTTTTTTTTTTTCAGTTATCCAATTTCAGATTAAATTAGTTTCTAAGATCTGGCCAAAATTTCTGCATGCATGTCATGTTATTAGAACTAGCGCGAAAAGAACTAAGAACAGAATGACACAAAAGGACAAACTAAATTTTATTGAATAAGGATGGAAGGGTTTGGCGACTAAAATAACCCAGATAATGAAAATAGCGACAAAACAAACAGACATGACTCATACAAAAAAAATATAAAGATAGAAGGGTTTGACTCTATAAAGCAAATAAAATCTGGATCACAACCCTGAAATAACTCATATAACAGAAAAAACATCAAAATAAGCTACCAAGATTCCTTCCTAAGTAAGGAGGGAATGACTTTTCAATTGATAAGCTTGACATTTAGCCACAAATTTGCTCATCAGAATCACCATGGCCTTCTCCAATTTCAGTCGGCAAGTTCCCGATAGGATTCTCATACTCCATGTCATCAGGAATCATCCCCACAAAGTGTGCATCATCATGTGCAGGTAAAGTACTCTGTGCGATACTCTGGGTGTCACTGTCTTGGATCACAATCAGGTTTTCCTGGATCATCCTTTCTATTTCTCTTTTAAAATCCCAACAACTTTCAACATTGTGCCCTTGGGCATAGGAATGGTATTCGCACCCTTTAGAATGATCAAAGCTTCTTGCACGTGGGTCTACATGATTTGGAGGAATAGGTGCAATCATGTCATAATGCTTTAATTTCTCACGGGGAATAACCCCACCTAGGGGAATCACCTCCCGACATCTTCCCATGCCGTTGCACGGGGTACATTCACTATGACACCAATAGCCCATGCTTCATATCATACCCGCAGGCTTCAATCACAAATCCTTAAAATCCCCAATTCGATCCAAACTCTCCTTAAGGCGCGCAGTCTTCTTACTACCAAGCCCGTATGCAACACCCGCTACTCTCCCACTTTGGCGGAACTCATCTCGTTAATTGGTCACTCGACCTTGTTCCTCATACTTGGCCTTCTAGAAATTTTGAACACCGCCTGTCACTTCCCACATGTCCTTCCTAATACTTTGCTGCTCAATTGTTGCCTTAAATGAAATCTATCTTCGTGGCACTTGAATCCACCATTGCTGCTAACTTTAAACCTTTCCAAAGGTCATCTTTCTCGAACCGTCAACAGTAGAAATTCTGATTCGATCTTAAACCATCGCATTATGCGATATCTGACAGTTGTATCTTCAATACTATTTCACAATATCTTGCCGCAGGGCGAATAGTAGCAGATCATAACACTGACAATCTTAAGGCGTTCAATTAGGACAACCACACCCCCATGTAGAGGAGAACTCCACCATGCTTGCAATTACCACGTTTCATTACTTCCACCAGTCCACTTTTGACCATCCTTGGTTCGATTGACTTTCCCCTGCCTGGAAGACTCCCTTGATTACACGCTGAGTAAACCTCCCTTTAATTGATTTACTGCCCAGACACGTGGGCAAACACCCTACCATCACAACAACACTGCGGAATAGTTGTTTATAAGCATCATGGCAACCTGTGCCTAGCCTCAAGGCTCTTAGAAGTTCTGTTACTGAGTTGAAACAATAGAATATCCCTCCAAAGTGCGACTATAATAGTCCAATCAACTATACCGGGAAAATCATCCCGCACCACATTTGTAGTGCCATTCCAATCCTTTAAATTTTGATTTATAACAAGCGCTCGCGTCGTGTAAGATTGAGTGGAAAGGAATCAAAGGCATAAGCCTCAAAGGAATAGAACCGCACGATAAAGAAATCAAGAAGGGAAGTACTCCTAACAGTCATGCAGCCTCCCGAGGATAAGTACAGACGTCTCCGTACCGATCCGCGAGACTCTACTAGACTTGCTCATGACTCGTGAGACTGACGGGAACCTAGTGCTCTGATACCATGTTGTCACGACCCAAAATCCACAAAGGGTCGTGATGGCACCGGACACCGCTGTCAGGCAAGACAATTAAATTACCGATTTAAAATTCTCTTTTAAAATACAACAAATTCTAGTAATTTCCTCCCATTTTTCATAAATAATAGGTTTTTGCTTCAATTCAAATCAACAATAACAACTAAATCAAATCTTTCGAAAAACCATCCTAGAACCCGGTGTCACAGGTGCATGAGCGACTACTGACAAGTAACGTAAAGTACAACCTCTGTCCGAAATACAGTGGACAGGGAATAAATAATTAAAGTACAGAGAGGAACTACACTAGCTGCGGGTTGCCTTACAAATTGCAGCTCACCTAGTCCCAGAGTTATCCGTGCTGCTACGCCAGTTGGCCGCTAAAGTGTCATGTACCTGTGCAACAAAAATGCACAGAAGTGTAGTATGAGTACGCAATCAACGTGTACTCAGTGAGTATCCCGCCTAATCCCGAAGGGGTAGAGACGAGATGGCCGACTTCGACACTTACTAGAGGTCCATTGTCAATATTCTATAAGTGCGAGAATAATCATGGATTTGTATAAAAGTTCTGATTGTGAAGCCAGAAAATAGGTAAACACCTTCAACAATAAGTCAAGGGCTTCTAAAGTCTGTTCTTTATTATCTTATCAGTTTATATCAAGCCACGTAGGGCCAATTCCACAGTTACAATTTTCAAGTAACAGATAAACATGCGCAATTCATGCCAAGGTCGACGGCCCGCTCCAGCAAGAATATAAATTATGCACTGCCGAGGGTCGAGCGGCACGAACCATAGATGCATCTATTTTCACTGAGGCGTTCGGCCCGTTCCATAAATAAACACATATCCTACTCGCGAATCATCCATGC
>MU790356.1:52393-72273 GCA_026770625.1 Nicotiana glauca
CTTGTTTTGCAAAAGCTGCGACTATGTATCCAGGCGTATATCCCTCCCCTTTTTTATCAGCCTTCAGTCTATATATTGTGATGTATAGGTCTAGGTTTTAATAGGTGGGGAAATGGGTTTGGGTATTGGGTATTGGGAGTTGGGTCAACCCGGTTTGGGCTAGGTTAGGGAATGGTTTGGCCCAATTCAAATTAAAACCAGCTTTTTATTTCAATTAATTAAAAACCTACATTAAACTCCTAAATTTATTCAAATTGTAAAATTAAGCTAATTATCTAATTGTAATGTTTATAAAAACTAGTTGCTCCTAAATTGAAAGAGAAAAAAATCAATAGTCCAAAATTAAAAGCTAAGAATGTAAAAATGAGCCATTTTTGTGATTTTCATTTTAATAAAAGAAACTAAATAATTAATTAACCCTAAAATGTGAACAAATTCTAAATGCAATGCATGGTATTTTTGATATTTTTGAATTTTTAATGGAAATTAAATATGCACAATAATGCAAATAATTAACAAAATTCTACAAAAATTCCTATAAAATTGCAAAAACTGGAAAAAATTATTTTATGATATTTTATGGGAGTAATTCATATAGGGCAAAAATCACGTGTTCACACAAGGTATCCATGATATGGTGAAGGTACTCCCTAATAATACTCCTTTCCTATTCTCCACAATTTATGCTAGTAATTTTTTAGCAGATAAAAAATACTATGGGAAAACTTAATTCATTCTCCAAAACTCTCACAAGTAATTGGTTTTTGGGATGAGACTTCAATGAAGTCTTGAAGGCAAGGGACAAATTTGGGGGTAACCCCATAATCCCCAGCCACAGTAACCTATTCTGTAACTGTATCAATGAATGCAATCTGACAGACCTAGGCTACAAAGGTAGTAAATTCACTTGGTCTAATAAAAGATACAACAATAAGGCCTCTCTGATCCTTAAAAGAATTGATAGGTGCTTTGCCAATGAAAATTGGATCATAGTACCTTGAGGCTACTGTGTTGCACCTACCTAAGACGCACTCTGATCACTGCCCTATCTAGGTTGTCCTGTCAGGGACACCCTCCAATAAACTAACTAGACCCTTTAGATATGAATCCATGTGGGCTAGCCACCCAACCTTCCCAAATATCATCAATGAGGTTTTCTCTGCAAACTCAACACTCCTCCAATCCACTGATTCTTTCAAGAGATTGTGACTAAGTGGAACAGAGATACCTTTGGTAACATTTTCCACAAGAAAAGAAGAATCTTAGCAAGAATTGCAGGAATCAAAAAATCACCCAATTACCAATTCAATAGTTACTTGTTAAAACTAGAAACCAATCTTGTTAGTGAGCTTAACTCAATCCTTAAAAATGAGGAGGAATTTTGGAAGCTCAAATCTAGGATTAACTAGATCAATGAGGGTGATGCTAACACCAGATTCTTCCACACTTTCACTCTCAATAGAAGAAGAAGGAACATAATCCTTTCTCTCGAAGATGAGAGTGGAAACTGGCACTATCACCAACAAGACATCCAAACATTTGTAATTACTTTCTTCACCAACCTCTATACCTCCTCTGTTACACCTCATATTTTCATACGTAAAGATATGCCATAAGTAAATTGATGGAAGCTCGAAAAATGAGATGATACATCTCGCATTTTCGTATGTTAAAGTTTTGACGTAAGTTCGGGAATGAGATTATTTTGGAGATTGTAATCATTATGCTATTGCAAACAATTGATGAGTAAATTCGTGAAGGTGAGAGAGAAAGAAAATTGAAGAAAATGAATTTTTGCCGAAGTTTGATATCTTGTTCGACTTTTCAAAATAAAGTAATAGATATAAATGTTAGCGGGAAATGAGAAGAGAGTTAATGAAGCATTATGAGTAAGATGTGACACATGGATGACAACGGTAGATCAAAAAGATGACAGTATTATAGAATCTATAGTCAAGTAAAGGAAAACACAAGAGGTGATAGGCCTTGAGACAACAAAAGAGTATAGGCCATGAAGTCATATCCTCATTTCAAGAAATAATTTCGTGACTCCAATGCGACTACTAGAAGGAAAAATTAAACCCCAGAGTAATAGGAACAAGTATGGGCTGGTGAACAAAATAAACTAAACATAAATTAGGGACTCAGTGATTTGATAATAGTCGGCATCATGAGAATTTCAGAGATTTCATTTCGGTGATAGTAGAATGGATGACAGAAGAATAACCTTTAAGTTTCATTCAGGAAGATGTTTTCCTAATGCAAGAAAGGTAAGCAAAGTTAAGCTTAAGGGACTATATGTGCCGGTTACATCCTCGCGAATAAAGAAATTTGTTATACTTGGTCCAGAAGGATTACCACAAGGAAAGTAAGGGCCATCGATAATGTGAGAAAATACCAAATATGAAGAGATAAAACATCTATATGTAGATCACCGTAGCACTAAATCTTAGTACTCCCCTAAAGGGGGGAATATGGAGTGATGTGGCAATAAGTCAGAGTTAATCAGTTCTAGTAACTATGGAATAATAAAAGAAGAATGCGATAAGACTAAGAAAGGGATATGATTGCACTTATTCAAATCTTACAGATATGATATAAATCCAGAACATTATACAAACACGACTTCAAGGAAAGGAAGTAAGGGTTCCTGTCCGGGATGTTATTGATAAATAAGGAGCCATTGCGAAAGATAAGTTAAGACAAGGGAAATAACAAAAGAAAGATTAAGTGGAACATTGATATTAGAATGGGACAACAAGTAGTTGGCAGTTGATTCAGGAAGAGACTAGTTATGTCTAGACAGGAAGTTACGGACGAGTCAGCAGATCATGCAAGATAAACGTAGTAAAACCCAATATAGTGAATTCAGCCTCGCAGTAGTGTCATTGTAATACTTGAGAAATATTTAGATATGAGTTGGGGTAGTTAAAGGTACCGTATGAGTATTACGAGAATAAAAGAGAGTGTCATTGCAAAGACAGACAAGATATCAGTTCTATAGCAACCTAGAAGTGAAGACAAGTAACTATGGATAATTTTAAGCAAGGAAGGACACCAAAAGGTCTGTCGAGTATACAATGTAATAGGCTCACAACTTTACAAGAATCGGAGGATCCTCCCTAAATACTACAATTGAAAGACTAGTTGAGGAAGTAAGGAAGAAGGCTTCGACCTAAGCTCGGTAACCTAAGGAGAAATGGTCTTATGACAACAGTCTCACAACAACAATGTATGCACTCCATAAGAAAATGGGACCTACCGTGGCTAATAAAAGGGAAGTAAATTCAGAAGTGATATTCAACATCATATGAGTTGTATGGAATTCCAATATGTGTGGGCGGTAAGGTAAGCTAAGTATGCACGTAACAAGGGGGTAAAAAGACCAGGAAAAGTAATTGCTTATATTTAAGAAAGCTGAGAAGGAACGAAAGAATTATTCGATTAATGACCCAGAGTTAGTTACATTATGAACGCACTTATGAGTTTAGATTTTTATACATGCAACATATATGTTGACAATGCTACGGACGTAGAAGACTCCGGTATAAGATAAAAGAAATAATTGAGTCCAGGTCATAGACAAATAATTGAATTGTTAAAGGTTGTATCATGGTTTTTCCACAGCGTCCATGAACGTCTTAAGGAATATCTAATATAATGAGCCACAGATCGAAAGATAGCTTAAGTCTACATGAAGGTTGATCAGAGGGAAGTGGAAACCAAATAGACCTCGTGATTTAGAATATTTCAAGATCACTCTTAAAAATCAGAGGTACAAGAGAGTACATTAGCCATATTCTATAACAGCTCTATGACAAATTCAGTTAGAAGATTACCGGTCTCAAAAGAAGTCAGTATGAAGCGCTTACCGAATTATGTATGCACCAGAGGTGCAAGTATAGTAATAGGTCTTCAAGTTGTGGATGTAAATCATACCTATGTGGAAGGGAGGTTATGAAAGATATAGAAGATACGATGCAAGATTTTAAGGAAATTTAGGTAAAAGTGAACAACATACGAGATACTCCGGTGCAGAAGATAATGAATAATCCATACTTCAGATTGAGGGCTAGAAGCATTGGGATTCAGTATCCAGGGAGGATAGCGGTGTCATTAGTGGAATATCTTCCAGCTTATGGTTTCTAGGTACCGAGAGATCTAACCAAGAGAGTAAAAGAGAGTTAGAGATGATGTGATGCCTCGCTCGATGTTCCAGAATAACATAAGGGAATTTATAGTGCAAGCAAGTTGAAAGAAGGTTGCGAATAGTATAAATAGATACGTATAGGTTGCTAGCTAAAGTATAGTAAAGAGACAAGGTTCTATGACCGAATTAAGGATGAGAAAAGGCAAGTAAGAAGGTGACGTGAATAGATAAGTCCTCGAGATCAAGCCCATGAAGACAAGAGAGCTAATGGTTTCTCTAAGTTATAGAAAGTCCAGTATAGCTTGAATGAAATCAAAGGAATCTAAGACTAATAGCATCTAGAAGGGTGTGATTGTGATAGATAAAGGATGACGTTTAGGCCTTCGATTGAGTAATGACTTGAAGAGGATTTCATGAATTGTACATTATTAAAATACCCATGTAAGGTGAGTCATATTGGGATGCTATAAAATTCAGTTATGGAAGTATAGTATCACCCCTAGGTGGATCAATCTAATTACTCCAGATGTCCCCGATGAGACGTGAGCCCTAGCGGCAGTGTTACATAGGAGATCATGTTATCAGTGGTAGATGATAGATCAATATTAACATGAACCAATAGTGGATGGACAAAAGTCACAAAGTATACGGTGAGATTAGGATGTTATTCTTAAGATGAACAAGTAACGAGAAAGCATTAAAGGACTTAGATTTATACATATGGGTAAGCAACAAGAGTAACCTGGAGTTTTGTAGCAGGACTCAGTAACGATAAATCAAAGTAAGAGTTATGGTATAGTATGACCTATGTAGCGCCCCCTTTTTTCCCTCCTCGCGGAGAAAGGTCCGGGTTTTGACATTCCATGGGGTGTGATAACTCATTCCTTTTGGGAATCAGGTATTTGAAGAGTGGCCACCTAAAGAGTTATGGTGCATTAGGTCACCTAGAGTGATTAACTCTTAGATTGGTTTGCATTACCAGAGATTTAGGTTAAGGGCTCGAAATAACCTCGAAAGGACGGTGTTAGGCACCCACCTTGGTTCACAACTGTGGGTCCCAACCAAACTTATATTTACAAATTAGTCCAAATAAATAAACAATTGAATCAAGTAGGTTGCAAGTAAAGTACGTTGGATAACTCAAGTAATAAAGGTAAAGATTTTTTGAACAAGTTGTAAAACAAATGTTTTAAATAGAAAAAGGAATTTTGGTAAAGGAGGGGTCCTAGGGTTGTTAGCCTATAGGATCACCCCACACAATGTCCAGTAAACACTCCTCGATGAGGGGCTACACGTGACATTAGCGCATAGTCATCATATCCCATATCTACCATTCCCATCCCCTTAGCGGTCATGCAAAGCGAGTATTTGGTCAACGATATCTATTGCGTGATGCTACCCATCCCTTCTTAATGGTCTTGGAGGGATTTAGGACCTCTACCTATAGGTGGTTCTAGACAGACCCCAAAGGTTTTTAAGGTGAAAATTCTAAGGTGACTGGCAAAATAATTAGGACTTTTAGCACATAAAAGGGAGCAATAAGAGGCTCAAAGTTTTCTCCTCAAACAAGGCACATAAACAGCACGACTCAAGCACAATTAAGGGCTTTTATTAGACAGTATCCTAAGGTAGGATGTCTAGGTGAATATGCAGAAGACAAGCAAATTTTTTTATAAACTCAGGAGTAATGACCCTAGTAGTTGCCTATTGGTTTCTTAAAGCTTGTAAGGATCAGGAAAAAAAATTAAGTAATAGAAACAGTTTCAGGATTGCAGTTTTGAAAATGCCCTAGAGGCTTGCCTATACGCGGAATGCTGATGATTATATTTTTTATAGTAAAAACATGGCAGATTTTAAAACAGACTTTTAAATCCCTATGGGCATGTTGTCTAATAATAGATTAAGGCAGTTTTAAAAGACTTGTTTCAGGAAATATAAAATACTTAATTAAACTAATACACAAGTGAACTAAACGTTAACCGATTGAGTTATTTAAACTAAACTTAGGCGAGATCCATAGGCAAGATTTGATATTGTTACCTATAGGCATGATATCTAAGCTTAATATTGATTTTAAAGACTTGCAGGCATGGAAACATACATAAACGCTTGTTATAACAGAATCTGGGTTAAATTACATCCTATAGGCATGACATCTATTTGTTAAGCCGGTTTTAAGACTTGCAGACATGATTTCTATTACAGAATTATTTGAAACATATAGGCATGGCTTCTAGAATGGTGAGATAAACATGACAAGATGTAAAGCCCTATAAGTATGATTTCTACTTGGTAAGGCAATCAGAGTAAAATGCAAAGTCCTATAAGCATGATTTCTACCCGTATTACCCCCATAAATATGTATCTACCCATCCCTTTCACTAATTACCCCAATATTTATTTATAAGTTATTATAGACCATATGAATGAATTACATAAGTAAATAAGAAAATAAAAAAATAAGAATCTATTCTATAGGGAGACTTCAATTAGGCCAAGATTTCCAAAGCCTCCAATAGCCTCAATTGCCTCAATTCCATAGACAATGTCATAGTCTAGGTGCATCAAAGTTCCCTAAGGATCTCAAGGATCCCGGGCAGTGCTTGCACCTAGACTTAGTAACCAAAATTGAGTAAGTGCAGTGTGGAAGGGCCAACCTCAGTATGCCAGAGTTCAGAGGATTCTCAAGAGGATCCCAAGACAGTACACATACTGGAGGGGGCAGAACTTATTGACTTAGGAGTAGAGTGAAATTGCTTGACACAAGTTGAAAGGTTTTAATGAAAAAAACTGTACTAAAAGGAAGTTTGCTTGAAAATAATTCAGTAAAACAATAGAGGCAGTTTGAAAGAGATTGGAGTAAGGGATTAGGGGATACATAGAACACTTGATTGTATAGCAAGCAAAATTCTTGGGGTAAGCACGCAACATGTAGAGACAATTGGTATAAACATGCTCGGAAACAACACAGAGGGGTAATACACTGATCCTAAAGAAGGGAAATATACAACATGCTAATAATGTAAACACATCAACTACAAATTTCACAGCAAAACCATAAATAGAAGCAAACTAGAAACATGATGAACTGAAGCAATAAAATAATCATATTGTTATTGGAACTTTGAATTGAAACTAGAACATACCAGTAAGAAGGCAGTAAGCAAAGTGAAAGAATAGGAGAACACAATGGTTAGCCTTGGCTTGCAGCTGGCTAACTTAGAGTAGTAGCAAGTAGCACAAGACGGAGCAGAAAGCTTTAAGTGAGAGAGAGAGAGAGTTTTTGAACCAAGAGTGTTCGTGTGTTTGTGCTGATAAGAGAGTGTGTATATATAGTTTGAAAGCATGTAGCAAAATAAGGTAAAAATAAAGTTCATCAGTAATTATGGAATTCAGAATCAGTCAATCAGGAAATCAAGGTAAGTACCCCCCTTAAGTTAAGGGAATTAACTTAAATGGTAAGAACAAGTGATAAATAAGGAAAGAAATTAGTTTATGACTAATAAATAAAAATTCAAATTCAGTTAGTACAGGGTAGACAAATAAGGCTAAGTTAAGAAAACTCCCATTAAGGAAATAGTTCAGTAAGAATAAAGTACCACATCAAACAAGGTAGGTGAATTAGTTAATTTAACTAGACAATGTAGAAATTTAGGGTTTAAAGGAAGATCTTCCAATCAAACCATAAAATAAGGAATCCAGAATCAATCAAAAGGAAGTCATAATTCAATACTCAGCATATAAATGGAGTAAGAGCACCCAGACATAGCTAACATGCAGGTTCAACAGTATCGATAGAAAGAGGCAAGTCTTGAACAATCAAGATGAATGTAATCACGTAGAGGTGGTATAAGTTAGGCTAAGAACTCAGTAAGAACATATTCGAGGAAAGGTAACCACAGAAACTTAAACAAGTATCGAATAGTCATGCTAACATACAGAAACACACAAAGAAAATCTAGAAAAATTAGAGATTTTAATATAGGCGAGTTGAAAATGCAGTAAAATAATAGAATCAGTCGAAATATTCAAGGGATAAAAGTTTAAACATAAAGAATCGGTTTAAACAAAGTGTAGAAGTAGTTCCGAAAAACCCTAACTTTAGAAGAAGGTGAAAACAATTTGAAATCGATGATTCTTGTAAAAGAGAATCAAGAACAGTGTAAAACATCAAAGGAACACTCAAATCATTTCAAAATCATACAGATCTAGGAGATGTAAGCAAAAAATTAGGGTTTCATAAGAAACCCAAGTAGATATGAAAGAACTTGTTTAGAAACCTAAAGATCGTAATAAATACAATGTGATTTTGCTCGAAATCAGACTGGAGTAGCCAAGAACAGCCCAAATAGCAAACCCTATATATAAGTTGGCGTGGCCCAGGGCCCTTGAAGGCCTCAGAGAAGATGATCATGGCAATAGAGGAGCCATTGGAGGCTTAGGAGTTGAAGGGTGGTCACCGGAGAAGACCGGAGAAGAAGGCTGGCAGTTGAGAGGAGCTAGGATTAGGTTGAGAAAAGAGAGGAGATGATAGAATACATGGGCGACGATCTCTGAGTTATGGGCTGGGGTTAGGGGTCGTTTGAGATTAAAAAAAAGGAAAGGAATCATTGCGGCCGTTTATGTTTTAGATCAACGACCAGGATTTAGCGGGTCTTGGGTCGGGTAGGCAGATTTAGGGCTTGGGTCGGGTGTTTTTAATTTGAAATTGAGTTGAGGTTGGGTCAAATTGGGCTATAATTGAAAGCATATGCGGCTATATTTTAAATAGCCACTTTTGCCCTATTTAATTTATAATAAATAGTAAATAGTTCTTGGAAAATAATTGAATGTGCCAAAATGATTTATATATATATATATAACATTTTTTTTAAAAGGAGACCAATTTTACACATATAAAAGTAGTTATACATTAAATTGGCTAGTATTGCAATTATATGCAATTTAGTTTAAAAAATACTAAATGCAATTATAAAAATCCATAAAAAATATTTTAACCATATTTTGGCATAAATATAGAAATTAAATGACTAAATCACCATAACAATAATTTGGAAAATAATTATTGGGGGTTTTATGAATAAACGGGAAGGAAATAAATCAATTTAAATCCCAAAAATTATGGAATTGTTTTTATAAAATCCTTGTGCATGATTATATATGCATGTATATGATATTTTGAAGGTATTTATGCATATTTAAAATACATAGGGAAAATTAGGTATCAACAGCTGCCCCTCTCTACCGGGGAAGGATGAAAGAGTTTTCAGGTAAAGAAATGATGGCCAATTTTGACTGGACGAGATGCTTTGAAAGACAGAGGCTGAACTTTGGTCTTCCAGCTACCTACATATCTCTGGTTTTAGAGGAATCAGGCCATGTGTAGTTCTGGATTTATCCGCGGAGTATGCCAATGAAATTACTGCAAGAACGGACACGCGATGCAGAAGCGGTTATGGTGAGCGGTTAAAGATCGGGACAGTTGAGGGTACTGGAGCGAGATTTCTCCTATTGGGATAGCAGTTACCTACTGGTTACCTACAGATAAAAGATGCTACAAATGTATTTGTGAAAATTTAAACATGATGCATATTTGCTTTGGACAATGAAGGTTGTCTTCGGATGGTTAAAGATGACATCCTGGGCCATGAATTGTTTAATGAGGGATTCGGAGGCCATGAAATGATGTCCTCGGGCCATGACAATGGTGCCTGCGAATCATGACGCCTTTGTTAATGATATGCAAGTTTGAGAGATCCTCAAGCCATAGCATGGTGTCTTCTGGCTATGAGGATGATGCCTTTAGACTATGACTCCTTCGGATAGGTTGGTGATATTTCAGCCCATGATATGCAATAATATGATATTAACAAGACAAGTCTTAGTCTCATAAAATGGAGGGCAGAGCGTAGTCCGATAGAAAAGCAAATAGATAGTATTAACAATAGAGCAATATTTGTGCGAAGAGGGACAATGCTTAGTCCCATGCAGATGGGAAGGCAAGGATTTGCCTCATGCAAATGTGGAGGCAAGGATTAGACTTATGCAAATGTGGAGTCAGGTATTAGACTCATGTTAGCGAGGAGTCAGGGATTAGACTCGTGCAAATGGGGAGGCAGGGATTGGCCTCATGTAGTTATGAAGTCAAGGATTAGATTCATGCAAGTAGGAAGGCAAGAATTAGCTTGATGCAAGTATGGAGTCAAGGATTACACTCATGCAAGCAGGGAGGCAGGGATTAGCCTCATGCAAGTATGGAGTCAAGGATTAGACTCATGCAAGTAGGGAGGCAGGGATTAGCCTCATGCAAGTATGGAGTCAAGAATTAGACCCATGCAAGTAGGGAGGCGGGGATTAGCCTCATGTAGGTATGGAGTCAAGGATTAGACTAATGAAAGTAGGGAGGCAGGGATTAGCCTCGTGCAAGTATGGAGTCAAGGATTAGACTCATGCAGTTATGGAAGCAAGGATTAGCCTCATGCAGGTATGGAGTCAAGGATTAGACTCATGCAGTTATAGAGGCAAGGATTAGCCTCATGCAGTTATGGAGGCAAGGATTAGCCTCATGCAAGTATGGAGGCAAGGATTAGCCTCATGCAGTTATGGAGTCAAGGACTCATGCAGTTATAAAGGCAAAGATTAGCCTCATGCAGTTATGGAGGCAAGGATTAGCCTCATGCAAGTCGGGAGGCAAGGATTAGCCTCATGCGAATAGGGAGGCAGGGATTAGCCTCATACAGGTATAGAGACAAGGATTATCCTCATGCAGATAATGAGGCAAGGATTAGCCTCACGCAGATAGAGAGGCAAGGATTAACCTCATGCAAGTATGAAGGCAGGGATTAGCCTTATGCAAATGGGGAGGCAAAGATTAGCCTCATGCAAATGGGGAGTCAAGGATTAGCCTCATGCAGATGGGAGGTAGGTATTAGCTTCATGCGAATGGGAGGCAGGGATTAGCCTCATACAGATAGCGAGTAGCAAATAATAGTAGTGCATTTCTTAGCTGGAGATATATTCAGTGTCTGATGTCCGGATTGATAGTGAATTTGCTTTGTGTATACATATCTACTATCACTACGTCAAATGTGCCTGCGTTCAAAGAAAAATTGTAAGTTCTGTGAGGGGGAAGGTTGGTTCGTGCTCCTATCAGCTGGCTTTGCTCTACTCCATTTTGAAAGCCTTTTGAGTTCCCTTGGGTGAAACCTGACTGTTATGGAAATAGAATTTTCGAAAAATATGCAATTATTGATAAAAATAGAGTTGTTTTGGAAAAGTATTGATATATCAAGTAATTTTTGATGAGCTAGTGACTATAACACGTCTCAAAGGCATTTCAGCTATCTGATATTGGAATTCTGAGGGTCCTCCTCAAAATTCTGCCCTAATTTGGTAGATGATCTTTAACCGTTTGAGGATGACGGACCCTACTGAACCTTCTCCAAAATTTTGAGAATCCTTCTCAAAATTCCGCCCCAGTTCTCGACTGATTACTGACTTCTTAGCATATGATGGAGTTGGCTAGACTTGCTCCGGAATTTTGAGGGTCCTCCTCAAAATTCTGCCCCAGTTTATGCTCTTGGGGGAAAATAAAATTTTTATTATGATATGACCGAACCCATAAGGCTGCCTACGTATCGCCTCTTAAATGGGAATCTGGTCAAGTGTAGTTCAATTACATCAAATGAGGAAATGTAAAGTATCTAAGCATAGTATCTCATGGCTGCGTCTGAATTGATCGGTCTTGTCCAGACTTCTCCATCCATTTATACAAGTATGAGTGCTCCTCCTGCCAGTACTCTATGAACCATGTATAGAACTTGCTAGTTGGTAGAGAATTTCCCATTGGTCTCATCTTGATGTGGGAAGATTTTCTTCAATACCAGCTGCCCTGGTGCGAACTGTTTTGGTTTGACTCTTTTGTTGAAAGCTCTAGACATTCTGTTCTATAAAGTTGGCTGTTACACACAACATTCATCCTCTTTCCATCGATAAGAGCCAATTGTTTATAGCGACTCCTTATCCACTCCACATTGCTGAGTTCTGCTTCCTGTATGATTCTCAAAGAGGGAATCTCTACCTCAGTTGGGATGACAACCTCGGTGCCATAAACCAATATGTAGGGGGTGTTGACACCCAATTTTTCTCCTGTATATTTGAATATGCAAAATACCTTCAAAATAACCTGTATATGCATATATAAGCATTGTCACACCTCCTTTTTCCTACCATACCCCCGGAAGGGGTATAATAAAGGGAGTTTTTTTTTCAATTAAAGGACAATCGAAACGGGATTTATTTATTAAAAGGTTCAGAGTCGCCACTTGGGAGATTTATGGTGTCCCAAGTTACCGGTTTCAAAATCCCAAATCGAGGAAATGGTTTGACTCTGTTTATCAGTCCGCGAACCAGAAATCCGAATAAGGAATTCTGTTAACCCGGGAGAAGGTGTTAGGCATTCCCGAGTTCCATGGTTCTAGCTCGGTCTCTCAACTGTTATATTCGGCCTAATTATCTGATTTTAAACAATTATGAACCTATGTGCAAATTTTAACTTTTAACCGCTTTTATTTATTTTTTTAAAGAAAATTGCAACGTTATTAAAACATGTCTCAAACCACATCACATAATTGTACCCGTAGTTTTTGACACATTTAACATCGTTAAGATTTGGATTTGGGTCACGTATATGTGCACCCGAGTTTAGGAAAGTAGATTATTAAATACGCGCCTAAAGTAACTACGCGTTTGCACTTTTGCGAGGACCACATAATTTGCTAAATAGCATGTCTCGAATTCTAAGGTTGAACTAAAGCTAATTTAAACGAGGGCCGCGCAATTATCACTTGTATTTGGTATAGTGCTCCTCGAATTATTCTAACTATGTTGCTACCTTAACTCATGAGGGCCATAAATTATTGCGAACTAAGCGATGTGGCTCATCTCAACTATTTAAAGCAAATTAATTGTCCAAACACTAATGGGCAATGATTTTACTATGGCTTAAAAAAATGACTGATGGCTCGAAATTAATGATTAGGCCTAAACACATAGCATTCAAATGCTAATAGACCATACAAACCAACCTAAATGTTATTATTATTACCAACCAAAACACTTCTTTCACCTATGTCCATTTCAAACAAAATTGATACTAAACAGAAGAATCCAAACACTCTAGGCTTCAATCTCATATTATAATACATCATTCATGACCAATATACTAATCAAATATCTCTAGAGCTACATATTACAAACATAGATGAGATTGAAGAAAAAGGAAATAAAATTCAATAATAATAATATCAGTTTATCATATTTCCAAGTCCAAACTCCATATTATACTTAGGTGATATCCATAATGTTGAAAATACCTGAAAATAGAAGGAAACAAAAGCAGTGTAACATCAGTAGCCAGCAGCAGCAAAAGGTAGTGGAATAGTGTTGGCATCAACTAATTAAACCCAAGGGAATTCAAATTGAAACAGCAACTAGACAGTACTCCACACAAACAAGCTCAAACCAAACTTTATAAACCCCAAAAAAAAAACAATCAAACCATTTCTTCAAACAGGAACAGATTTCAGTTTTTTTTTTCAAAAAAAAAAAGATTCTAGTTAGTGAAGAGGACCAGAAGATCAGCACTAGACAAGATTTTTGAACAGTTTTTCACAAAGAGAATTCATGGAAATCAGTGTTTTTCTTTTAAGTTTTCCTTCATTTTCCTTTTTCCAGATTGTGTTTTAATCTCCTAACTCTTTGTATTTTTCCTCTTTAACTCTTATAAACTCTATCCCTTTCCTCTCTCAAACTCTATCTTTTTAAGTATTTTTCCCATTTTTATAAAACAACTAATTTGTTGGTTAATCCAAAAATACAAAATTCAATCCCAAATGCAAATGCAACATATTTTGTTTTTTTTTTGTATTTTTTCATAATCTGAAATACTACACAATGCCTTTTAAAATAAGATAGAAATACTACATAATGCCAAAGCTAATCCTAATTAAACTAAACATGAAATTATTTTTGTATTTTTGAAATTATATAGAGATAAAAATAATATACTATTTTTTGTATTATTATTATTATTTTTTTTAAAAAAAAACTTTAATTGAAAATACATAAACTAAAATATTTTATTAATTTTTATTTTTTTTTGTAATAAAATAAAGTAAAAGAGTCGCAATGAGTTGAAATAGCTATATTAGACCTAAATTAAATAGTTACGTGCTAAAATATGAAAAAATCTTGCGGAGGGTCAAAAATCATATGTCTACAACTGCCCCTCTTTGACTGGAAATGCGAAGCATTTTCGGACAAAGAACAATTAGACAGGTATTTTGACCCGACCCTTATTTAAAGAGACCAAAACTAAGAGAAAAAGGGAATGTGACCGAGCCCTGGTATCTGAGCTGCCTACATATCCTTGGCTATAAAGGAATCAGGCCACGTGTAGTTCAGAGGTGATGGAGTATGCCGAGGTGAAGAGCCAGTCGAGGTGCCATTCCGCCAAGGTTCCGGTCCGCGATCCTGATGTTACATCAAAAATCAAAAGATAAAAAAGACTAGTTAAACCTGTCAACTACGAGTTACAAGATTCCTATCTATAAGTCTTCTGAAGCTTGATCTTGAGTCTTGAATGGTTCTTCATGCAGACTTTGGATTTGAACCTTGATGCTTGCTAGTTGCTAGCTCATTCTTCTTCAACTTTTCTAACCAAGACCGGACATGTAGTGCTTGTGACCTCAACCATGTCTTGTGAAACTCACATCTTTCATCAACTTCTGTATTTGGGTTCACTTCTTGCCTTTTTTTTTTGGATCGTAACTAACTTTTTGATCACCTTGGACTGTTGATTCGCATTCTTGCTGCGAGCTTCTTTTGTTGCTGACTTGAATTGCGTTCTGAAGTGAATTCCTTTATCTCCAGGTAGGCACTTGATTGCCAATATTCGAACTGTCTTCCTTTGATTATTGTCGTCTTCCTCTGTTCTCCAGGAGGGCTCCTGATTTCAAAACTTGAATATATTCCTCTGCTATATAGGCGGGATCTTGACTTCAAAAACTTGAATGTATTCTTCTGTTATACAGGCGGGCTCCTGACTTCAACAAAATGGACAAAACAAAGAAACTTTTCTGCCCCAGTTTGGTGACTGGGCATCACATTACCAGATATTAATAAGAATTTGAAAGCTGAAAATTTGAATTGTACTCCCTCCGTTCTTCAGGCAGGGTTCTGACTGTCTGGTGCTTGCCTTTCCTTACGGTGGGTTTCTCCGACATAAACGACATTTCCTGCCCTTGTTTCAATCAAATAAAAATCTTGTTAGTTTAAAATGTGTTGATTGGTTTTGATACTCTTGCTGGGGATGGTTTTCCCCTTTCTCCTTTCCATACTCTATTTTGTCTGACTGCTTTAAAGCTGGTCGAGAATTTCTGACCTTCCGACTACTTCCTTATCCACAAATTTTCCAATTGTTGATTCCCACTTCTAGCTTTCTTATCTGAAACTTTCCCACTATTGCCTTCCCATTTTTGTTATCTTAGGCGAAAGATTCATCAGACTAAGACTTCGATCCTAGGAGATAATTCATCATACTAGGTTTTCTATCTTAGGAGAAAGATTCATCAGACTAAGATTTCGATCCTAGGAGAAAAATCATCAGACTAGGTCCATTTTTGTTATCTTAGGAGAAAGATTCATCAGACGAAGATTTTGATCCTAGGAGATAATTCATCAGACTAGGTCTTCTCTTGTCATCTTAGGAGAAAGATTCATCAGACTAAGATTTCGATCCTAGGAGATAATTCATCAGACTAGGTCTTCTATCTTAGGAGAAAGATTCATCAGACTAAGATTTTGATCCTACGAGAAAACTCATCAGACTAGGTCTTTTCTATCTTAGGAGAAAGATTCATCAGACTAAGATTTCGATCCTAGGAGATAATTCATCAGACTAGGTCTTCTATCTTAGGAGAAAGATTCATCAGACTAAGATTTTGATCCTACGAGAAAACTCATCAGACTAGGTCTTTTCTATCTTAGGAGAAAGATTCATCAGACTAAAATTTCGATCCTAGGAGAAAATTCATCAGACTAGGTCCATTTTTGTTATCTTAGGAGAAAGATGCATTAGACTAATATTTCGATCCTAGGAGATAATTCATCAGACTAGGTCTTCTATTGTCATCTTAGGAGAAAGATTCATCAGACTAAGATTTTGATCCTAGGAGATAATTCATCAGACTAGGTCTTCTATCTTAGGAGAAAGATTCATCAGACTAAGATTTCGATCCTAGGAAAAAATTCATCAGACTAGGTCCATTTTGTTATCTTAGGAGAAAGATTCAACAGACTAAGATTTCGATCCTAGGAGATAATTCATCAGACTAAGTCTTCTATCTTAGGAGAAAGATTCATCAGACTAAGATGTTATTAGGAGAAAAATCCATCGGACTAGGACTTTTTATCCTAGGAGGAAAAAAATGTAAAGATCAATGGCAAGATTTTATGCACAATAGCAAGACAAATAAAGCAGAGATTTGAGAAACTTCCCTTTGTGGCTCTTCTCTTCTCTTCTTTTTCTCTTTTTTTTTTCTTTATTTTTTCTCTCTTTTTTATTTATTTATTATTTTTTGAACTAATTTCCTTGCACTTCTTTGTTTCTTTTTCACACAAAGAAAATTTATCAGTTTTAAAAATGGCGGTGGTCGGTTTGTGGCCTTGAGTCATGAGCAGCTTGGCTTTTGCTCGATCAGCTTGAGATGGTTTCAAGAAACTTTTGCTCTGTGTCAACCATAATTGTTTCACACCCAGTACTATTTATATTTTTGGCTCAATCAGCCTTATCCCAAATGGAGACCTTTTCTTAGATGACCTTTACTGATACCTTGAATGACTTCCTGCTTTTTGTGAGCAATTTAGAGAGAATCACCAGTTACATTTGCTTGCGTCGAGTAGGCTGACAAGTGTCTTTTGGGGGAGTCTTCGCATGAATATTCAAGACATGTTTGTTTAACTAGAAAATAGAACTTTGATCAAACTTAAGAATATATGAAAACACAGGTTACTGATAATCAGAAGAAAAGATGTAGATAGATTTTTGAGAAGGAAATAGTATGAAAGCAAGTAAATCAATTATATTTCAATATTTCACCGTCCCTTACAATTGATAACTCTTCCTCCTTTTATAGTCTTTTTAGGAGCATGAGTTTCACCTTAGCCGTAATGAGGCAATAATGAGCAATAAATGTTATTTAATAATACGTTACATAAATCAAAGAAAATATTCCGTAATGTTCTTGGTATTTAAGATGTAATATATACTGTATCCGGTCCCTCATAGGTTATCAGGTTCATACCCTTGGATCTTTGTACTTTAAATGACCTGAATAGGTGCGGGCTCTGCATCTCCTGAGTAATTGCCCGTGCCTTTTCCAATATCTTTGCTCGCACCTGTTATTGCCCGTGTCTCTTAATTAGTTTTGCTCTTTTTGACTATTTGACTATTCCATGTGTCATAACACGTCATCTGCAATATACAAAACTTGATTTTTCCCAATACAGATAGTCCCCCCACTTTCTATTTATTTATCAATTAAATATTTGGAAAGTGGATCTTCATTAAAAAGGGAATTTTTGCCATAATTAATGCTATGACAGTGTTGATGCTTCAATTGTCTCTTCTATTTAATGCACCATATAATGTCACCTTCTCATTAGTTCTGCGATTTTGCAGCCTTTTTCTAAGGCTTCTTCAACTTCACTATTCAAGAAGTGATAGTTTCCTTTATTATAGGCTTTCCATCATTACACTTCTTAATTCTTGACGGTTGAGTTTATATATAAACTTAACCCTTTTTCCTTTGTCTTCTTCTTCACAAGCTTTTTATCAAATTTCTCACTATTTACTCTTGTTCACTTCTTCTTCAATGCATATCTTCTTACTATGTCGTCTTCGAATCCCAACCCTAAGAGAGTCCCAATTCTTGATAGTTTCCCCAATGCTCCAGTAAGACACAGAAGAGGTAGAGGAGGTATGCTTCGTTGCATAGGGTCAGTTCATGGTGGTACCACTGGTTCCATCACTCCTTCTTCTAGTTCCGACATTATTTCTAGAGGTTCCCTTTCTAATAGATCCTCTTCTAAAGGAAAAGAATCTTCTGAGTCTATTCAAGAACCTCTGGTTGAAGAAATAGTGCCAACTGACTTATTCTTCGAACGTGACAAAGAATCCCTTCGTGACCAAGTAATTAAATTAGAGAGAGCTGACAAATATCCCTCTTTAATTACTGAACCTTTGATTCATAATGTTCGAAGAGATTGTCGCTGGAAAGATGACCTCCATATAGTTATTCCTAACCCACACCAAAGAATATCTTCTTATAGGTTTGGTTTTTCTTTTGTTTATACTTATCCCTTTGCTTTGGGATTTATTCCTGCTATTGACCCAGGCATACTCGATTTCTCTTGTTTTTTCAAAATTTGTTTGGCTCAAATTGGCCCCCTCGTATGGAGAGCAGTAGCTTGTTTGAGGTATGTGTCGGCCAAGGCTGATGTTGATTTCACTTTCCCTCATCTAATTCATCTTTATCAACCCAAGCTATTCCGCAATGGTGTCTTTACCCTATCTGCAAGAAGTAAGAGGGTTTTGGTAAACCCTTAAGATAATAACGACCGTGGCTTGTACACCCGGTTTGTTGCGGTACCCACAATTAGTTTGGTGGGTGAATTAAATATTCCTTTTCCTGAGAAATGGAAATTTGCACATAAGTATTTCTTTCTTGTCGTATCTGCTTTTATCATTTCAAATTTTTTTCTAATTTCATTTTTTTCTCTTTGCTTTTTCATAGCAACCATGGGAGATGTGGAACCCATTCCTAATTTCCGTGGTTGGGTAGATGCTGTTTTGAAAGCTGTGCCTATGGAGGCACGAACTTGGAAGTCTATTTCCACCAAACATAGTTGGAAAGTGAAAACTCACGGTATACATCCCTTATTGCTTCTCATGTGTTAAATTCTTTCCCCCCTTTTAACTTTTTATCCTTCTTTTTGTCATGATTTGCTATTCGAGGGATGTTGGCTGAAGTAGCTATCACCCTTCGAGCTTCTTTCAATACCCCTCTTTATTTGGAGAGAGCACGGGCCACGATGTCAAAGAGGAAAGTTGTTGAAAAGGATTGTAACGATGATGAGGATGAAGATACCTCTTTGACGGCTCGGCCTAGAACCAGAAGACGCGTTGTTTCAGAGGATGAAGCTGAAATCTCTCCTGCCCGTACCTCCGAACCTGTTACTATTACTTCCGATGAAGAAACCGTTCCAAGGAACACCCATGAATCCACTCAATGCCTCTTTATTGAGGGTTTCGAAAGTGGTGAATTAGGTTCGGTTTTAGATGAAATTCCTCTTTCATCCTCGGTTCCTATTCCTTCTGTTCCTCCTTTGGTTTCAAGTGCTTCCTTACCCAATTTGTCTGTTCCTGCCTCTTTGCCAATTTCTGCTCCCTTACCTACCTCGACTCCTTCGACTCCTGTTATTTTCACCTCTTCTATTGTTCCTCCTTCTACAGTTCCCCCAAGTGTTTGAGCGGTGAAGTATGAAGCCTCGATCACTTGCTTTGTTTCTCTCAATTTGGTCCTTTTCCTGAAACAGAAAAATATACGGGACTCGGAGGTGCAATTAGAGATGAAGACTGCCTAACCCGTGTGTATTTCCATCAGATTAA
>MU790358.1:14346-40661 GCA_026770625.1 Nicotiana glauca
GCTTCTTCAACTTGCTGATTCCGCCATAATACTTTCACGGATGCAATTTCCTTATTTCGCAATTTCCAAACCTGCCTATCAAGAATGGAAACTTGAACTTCTTCATACGACAGTTCTTCATTGACTTCAATAGTCTCAATTGGCACAATAGTGGACGGGTCTCCCACTACCTTCCTCAACATAGACACATGAAAGACCGGGTGTACTAATGATATTTCGGGTGGCATATCGAGCTTGTATGCCACCTGACCAATCCTCTGAATAATTCTCTATGGTCCGACATACCTCGAAATCAACTTTCCCTTTTTCCCAAACCGCATGATTCCCTTCATGGGGAAACCTTCAAAAATACCCAATCATCTTCCTTGAGCTCCAAATCTCTACGACGAACATCCGAGTAAGACTTTTGGCGACTTTAAGTAGTTTCCAACCTTTCCTTAATAATCTTGACTTTTTCCATGGCTTGATGCATGAGGTCCGACCCTATCAATTCCGCTTCTTCAACCTCGAACCACCCAATGGGAGACTTGCATCTCCTACCATACAATGCCTCAAATGGTGCCATCTGGATGGTAGCATGGAAGCTGTTGCTGTAGCCAAATTCTATAAGTGGCAAATGGTCATCCCACCTACCTTTGAAATCAAGATTACAAGCGCGCAACATATCCTCAAGCGTCTGAATAGTCCGCTCTGCTTGCCCATCAGTTTGAGGGTGAAAAGATGTGCTACGATTTACCTATGTACCCAAACCTTGCTAAAACTGCTTCCAAAAGTTGGCTGTGAATTGAGCCCCTCGATGTGATATGATTGAGACTGGTGTGCTATGTAGACAGACTATTTCCTTGATATACAACTAAGCATAATGTTCCGCTGTGTCGGTAGCTTTAACTGGCAAGAAGTGTGCTGATTTCGTGAGTCGATCCACGATTACCCAATTTGAGTCAAACTTGTGCGAAGTGCATGTCAACCCTACCACAAAGTCCATGTTAATCATTTACCATTTCCACATCGGAATTTCTATGCTTTGAGCCAATCTACCGGGCATTTGATGTTTGGCCTTCACTTGCTGACAATTCGTACATTTTGCCACAAAGTCCGCCACATCCCTCTTCATGTTGTTCCACCAATAAATCTCTTTGAGATCATGATACATTTTTGTAGAACCTGGGTGCACGAAATACCTGGATGTGTGAGCTTCTGCCATGACCCTTTCCCGAAGACCGTCGATATCTGGAACACATAGGCGGTCTTGGTACCGTAGGGCACCATCATTCATGCCTAAGGAAAAAGCTGTGGTCTTGTGACTATGAATCCCTTCCCTCAGTTGTGCTAGCAATGGATCACTAAATTGCTTTTCTTTCACCTCCGACACGAGCGATGATTCGACTCTATTTTGGAAAATTACCCCTCCTTCACTAGAACCTGCCAAGAGAACTCCCAAATTAGCAAGCTGATGAACCTCCTTCACTAAAAGCCTCTGGTTTGCTTCCATATGAGCTAAGCTCCCTATAGATTTCCTACTAAGAGCATCTGCTACAATATTAGCCTTTCCTGGGCGATAGAGAATGTCAATGTCGTAGCCCTTAAGTAACTCTAACCATCTTCTCTGTCTCAGAATCAACTCCTTCTGCTTGAAAATATATTGAAGGCTCTTATGGTCCGTGAATACATCCACATGGACCCCGTATAGATAATGTAGGCAAATATTTAGAGCAAATACCACTGCCGCAAATTTTAAGTCATGAGTTGGGTAATTCTTTTCATGATTCTTGAGCTGCCTTGAAGCGTAATCTATAACCTTGCAATCTTTCATTAACACACACCCAAGCCCGATCCTTGAAGCATCGCAATACACCACAAAGCCCTATGTGCCCTATGGCAGGGTTAACACCGGTGCTGTTGTCAACCTTGATTTCAATTCTTGGAAACTCTTTTCACAAGCATCCGACCATTGGAATTTAACTACTTTATGCATCAATTTAGTCAATGGAGAGGCAAGAGTTGAAAATCCCTCCAGAGATATTCTATAGTACCTAGCCAAACCCAAGAAACTGCGAATCTCCGTTGGAGTGGTGGGTCAATGGCAATTCTTCACCGCTGTGGTATTTTGAGGATCAACCATGATTCCTTCTCTGTAAACGACATGACCAAAGAATGTGACGAATTCTAGACAAAATTTGCTTTTTGAAAATTTGGCATACAATTGATATTGCTGAAGAGTCTGCAAAACTGCCTTGAGATGGTCAACATGGTCCTCCTGACTTCGAGAATAGTCAAGAATATCGTCAATGAACACTATTACGAAGAAGTCTAGAAAAGGTTTGAAGACTCGATTCACAATATCCATGAAAGCTCCCAGGGCAATTGTTAACCCAAAAGACATCACCATAAATTCCAAGTGCCCATACCGAGTTCTAAAAGCTGTTTTGGGAATATCCCGCTCCCTTATTTTCAATTGATGAAACCCGGACCGCAAATCAATCTTTGAGAAACACGTAGCACCTTGCAATTGATCAAACAAGTCATCTATTCTTGGCAGAGGAAATTTGTTTTTGATTGTGACTTTGTTGAGTTGCCGGTAGTCAATACGCATCCGCAACAATCTATATTTCTTTCTTACAAACAAGACTGGTGTGCCCTATGGCGACACACTCGGCTGGATAAAACCCTTCTCTAATAAATCCTTCAATTGTTCCTTTAGCTCTTTCAATTCTGTCTGTGCCATTCTGTAAGGTGGAATTGATAAAGGCTCACATCAATCCCAAAATCAATCTCCTTATCTAGTGGAATCCTAGGGAGCTCATCTGGAAAGACATCCGAGAATTCATTCACAACTGGTACAGATTCAAGGCTAAGTGCCTCGGCATTGGTGTCTGCAACCCGAACTAGATGATAGATACATCCCTTCTTGATCATTTTTGTGTCCTTAAGGTAGGAAATAAACCGACCTCTAGGCATTACATTATCTCCCTTCCATTCAATAACAGGATTATCAGGGAATTCAAGCCTAATAGTTTAGTCCGACAATTAAATTCTTCAAAGCATGAATAAAGCCAATCCATACCCATTATTACACCAAAGCCGACCATTCCTAGATCAACAAGATCGGCCGTGGTATCCCTAGCCTGCACTATGACAATACACCCCCTATAGACTCGAGCAGCAAAAATTGACTTACCAACCGGGGTAGATAATTAGAATGGTTCATGAAGCTGTTCTGGTTTTATCCTGAATTCCATAGCAAAAAAAGGGGTAATGTAGGACAGGGTGGAACGGGGATCAATATGTGCATACATATCATGAGATTGGACAATCAGAATACCTGTAACAACATCTGGAGAAGCCTCTGCTGTCCGGCGACCATTCATAGCAAAGAACTGACTGGGTCCTCCTAAACTTTACGCACCACCCTTAGCTGGACGACACCCTGCGGGTGCTGGAGAACCTCGAGCTGGAGAAGGGCCTGAAGTGTAGCAGCTGCTAGACTAGATGGCTGAGTTGTGCCCCTGCTCGCCCAGTGGTAGCATACAAAACAATGTGTTTGGATATGACCCCTCATCCCACATCCATAGCATATAGGTAACTCCATATAGCAAATCCCCGAGTGCATCTTCCTGCACCTGGGGCACGGGGACCTCTGCTGTTGCTGGGACCTCTCTCCTGATCGACACTGGTAATGGGATCCCGTGCTGCCCAGACCGGGCCTGAAATGACTGCACTGCTACTGGCTGGGCCCTGAAGGCGGTGCACTAGCTGAAGACTAGCAATAGACTGGTAAGGCCCTGATGATCCTCCCCTAAAAGCTGATCTTCCCCCACCTTGTGACTCTCCCATGTTGCCCATAAATCGGGCCTTGCTGTTACCCTCTCTCTCCATTCTATTCTTCAGTTTATGGCTCTCTGTGGCCTAAGCAAATGCGACTATCTTCCCGTAGTTCATATCAAAATTCAATGCAGCCGTAGAAGCCTCATTAATGGTCAAAGAATTAAGTCCCTGAACAAATCGGCGCACTCTGGCCTCCATTGTGGGCAACATATGAATGACATACTTGGACAAGCGAGCGACTCCATGTTGTACTCCCACACACTCTTGTTACCTTGCTTCAAATTTTCAAACTCTGTTGCATGGTCTGCCCTTGTCTCAGCAGGAAAGAAGTGATCTATGAAGGCGTCTTTGAAGTCACTCCACCTAGCTGGATGGCTCCCCTCATTGCGGGAGTCCTCCCATAACTCAAACCACATATAGGCCACCCCTTTCAGATGGTAGGAAGCCAACTATACTACCTCTGTCTCAATCACACGCAAGACCCTGAGAGTCTTGTGCATCTCATCAACAAAATCCTGAGGTTCCTATTCCGGATTGGCACCCAAAAATACTGGAGGGTCTAACTAAAGAAATCTATTCATCCTGGAATTTGTGGAATCCCCTTGCTAGCTAGATGAACTGGGTGCAATACCTAACCTCTGGGCCTGAGAGGCCACTAGCTGGGTTAACATCTAAATAGCTCCCCTAAGATCCCCATAAAAAATACCAGAATCGGAAGCTGGGGCTGGAGGCGGGACAGAAGTATCAACGTGAGGGATAGTGGTACCCTCCACATGTGTAGGAACTGGGGTAATCTGCTTTGGAATAGAGGAATCAGGCAGAGTAATAGTAGGGCGACTACCCTCACGCGCAGCATCAAGCAGTGAATCATCAGCCACAACTGAGGTTGCATTGGCTGTTTGGCCAATTCTAGCTTTCTTCTTAAGTGCCATTTACTGAAAGATAAAACAACGCACTGATTAGGGAGGGAACAGTTTCACCGCACGATCTAGAATATCAAAGAAGGGTGGAATTCCTAAATGTCCGAATAGCCTCCAACTTATAGATGTGTTCGACTACACACCGATATGAAGGACTCTACTAGACACGGCTCTGAGACATCCTAGGACACTTTAAAACCTTAGGCTCTGATACTAAGTTTGTCACGCCCCAACCCCGGGAGGTGCGACCGGCGCTCGATCGATTGAACCAAACTGAGAAAGCCTTATCACACACTTTCTACCCCACTCTTCATGAATAAGATAACCATGTTCCCTTTTTATTTAGGCAAGGAAAGGTAGTATATTCAACAGTGATAGTTCATTCCATATTACAAGCTTAAACCATAGATAAAGTTAATTTTCGGAATTCCCATAAAGTTACAATTCATAGATAGCAGGAGTTTATAATTACGACATAGTTCATGAGCCCCATAACACCCATACGTGACCCGCACATATGTCTACGGATCCTCTAAGTTCACAAAAGATGAGTAAGACAATGCCTGCAACAAGGCCCCGGCCATACATCAAAATGGAAATCCACAACAACAAAAGATATACGATACAACACCTTGAAGGAGGAAGGGGTTCACCAAGACTTTGAGAAGAAGGTAATCCGCTACGAGCGATCGGCACTATCCGCAATGGAGCCACCTACATTCATTTAAAAATGTAGCGCCCCCGGTAAAATGGACGTTAGTACCATGGAATAGTACTAGTATGTATAACTAAACATCATTTTATTAGAAAGAACTATCAAGCTAGAATAAAGAAATCACAAGAGTAAAACAAAGGTTTTAATCGGACACCACATCATCACAAATATAAACCATATAATCTTGCATAAAATTTCCATAATTCAATTTGGGGCATTTCTTTCATATACTCATCACTATTCTCAACACCACCGCTATCTTGAGCAGAGTCCGATCACGACCCAATCGGCTAGGTCGCCTCTTTTAAGACACATACCTCAACCATCATTTCATTTCCCTTTTCCCGAAATTTAATATTTTGCATATGACCACCATGTGTACGGCATGGTGTCGATCATGGCCCGATCGGCTAGGCCACCTTACCTAGGCGTTGTTCCTTTCTCATTATTCATCTCATTTGAATCTTTATTTCACATAGATCACATCAATTCATTGGCGCTTAGGGCCACAACTATCACATCATTCCACTTTCAATGTTCATCTTGCAGCTTTGTGGCTGTAGGCACATACAGAAGCAATTCAAGTTGCAAACATAAGTAGGTTTTCACCTAGTTAGCACGACAATCTCACTTTTAATCTTGGGTTATAGCCCAGGCATGTCAACACATGATTTGTATTCTTCGCACATCTTTAAATATCAAGGATAGTTGGTTACACACATTGGGGCGCATTCTTCATGTTGATATATATATATAAATGAAAACCAATTCATGTGAAATAACAATCGGTACATCAACAAGTCTTCGTCTTACCATATTTGCGTAAATGCGAACGTAGCTCAATTTCTAATAAAAGGGGGTTTTGGCCATACATACCTCAATATAGCTTTCCTTAATCCTTACAAAATTCTGGAACTCTTAGCACTTCGATATATTGTGTAAGAATTACAAATAGAACCAAGAATTAGATACGAGATTGAAATTCTAGCTAGGTGCACTGTGATCTTAGGCCCTTTTTGTGAGGAATTTCTATCATTTTTTATACCCCCCAATTGCCTTTTTTTAGTTTACTACCTTCCTATATCCTATGGTGTGATATGCATGCAAGAAATTCATTCTTATACTCATAAATTAGTTCACTACTGACCCCTTATATCTAAGTATAGAAATAAGAGCTGGGTGATGAATCTTACCACTTGGGAATGAAAATTTAGGTGTCCTCACTTAATTTTCTTCAATGTTTTAGCAAGGTTCAAGGAGTAATTTGATGTGAGACACTTTCCTTGTCTAAGACCCTGTCTCTCTCTCTCTCTCTCTCTCTCTCTCTCTCTCTCTCTCTCTCTCTCTCTCTAAAAGCATCAGATAATATGCTCAAATAAGCTATCACACCGAATATATCGATAGGGGGTCGGGTTTAAAAATTAGAAAATTGGAGCCCCGAGTCAGCTCTGCAATGGCAAAGTGGAAATGCGGCCCGTAGAATGGACTGCAAAAGTGCTCCCAAAAGCTGAACATTCTATATGGGTTTGCGGCAGAAATGCGGTCTGCATACCCGTTCTGCGGTCACATAATGCACCGCAGAACTGCCCTTTACAAAATCCCAAGATAATTATGCGACGACTATGCGGTCCGCATATCAGTTATGCGATCGCATAATGGACCGCATTTTTGACGTCAAATTTGTTTGACACACTGACCCACTTTGCGGAAGAAATACAGTCCCCATACTTGATTTGCGACCGCATTCTAGACCGCATAATAGCACTTTTCTGGAAGACTTTGATTCTTGATTTTTTTAATGCATAGATCAGTACAAATGGTCCGAACCGTGGTGAGCTTGGCACTATGAGCTTTTAATTTTTGAGTACAAGTTTTTCACGGGGCCTTACAATTTTTTTTCAATAAAATGAGGCATTTAACATTTTAAGTTCTCCAAAACAACTTTTTGCTAGGCATACCTCGAGCACGAAGAGATCCACAAATTAGGACACGATTTACATTCCTGCACTATGTTTTTAAATATTGCAATACTTTTTATAATCCTCACTAACTTAGTTACCTTTTTGTTTTATTCCTCTCTCTAAAGGTTAGTTCGTGCACTCTGTCAACATCATCCTATTCCACGAGATGCAGGGGCACTCCACCCACTCCTCCTCTTGGTCCTATCAAAAACAAGAACAAAGGCAAAATGGAAGATTTGAACAATGTCAGAAAGGAGAATTCAACTGAACGGATAGAGGTCACTAATGGTCATGGTACTTAGGTTCCTAAGGAAAATGTATCCCAGCTTGAACAGAAATTGCTAAAGTTTCAGGAGGAGCTCGACCAGGTTTGGAATCTGGCAAATTTGTCATTTTCACTCAGCACCCAAGATATCACCTTTCCCAATACTCAAAACCCTACACCACCTCAGCTCATCTCGAAGCAACAAAATCATCCCGCTCCTCATACTGTTCCACCAAAGGCCCAATGCAACATCTTCCATATCTCAAACAACAGCCCATTACTTCTCCCAGAAATCCAAAAATCCAGAAATGACCACTTCCACACCAACCATAACACCTCCATTTACGTGGAGAATACGCCGCTCTCTACCAAACCTATCTCAAGCACACCCGAGTCTGATGATAAATATCTTCTCATCAGGAACCTGGCTGAAGAACTTAAGAAATTGACCAGCCGGATCCAGGGCATTGAAGGAAACAAGGGAATTGAAGGGCTGAATTATGAAGATCTCTGCATACAGCCCGATGTCGAACTGCCCGAGGGGTACAAACCTCTAAAGTTCGAGAAGTTTGATGGTACGGGCGATCCAAGGGTCCATTTGAGGACGTATTGTGACAAGCTAGTTGGGCTAGGGAGAGATAATAGAATCCACATGAAGCTATTCATGAGGAGTCTAAAAGGAGATGCGCTATATCAGCCAGGATCCAAAGAAAAGGTCAAGCTGGGTAGTTATAGCGTCCGACTTCATAGACAGGTTCAGGTTTAACACAAAGAATATGTCGGATGTGTTCTATTCATAATATAAGAAGAAGCCTACAGAAACATTTCATGAGTATGCTACTCACTAGAGGTCCAAAGCTTCTAAGGTTAGACCTACCATAGAGGAGAAACAGAGGAATAAATTCTTGGTCCGGGCCCAAGACTCGCAATACTATGAACGACTAATGATGATCGAGAGCCATAAATTTTCTAACATTATCAAACTGGGGGAAAGAATTGAAGAAGGCATTAAGAGCGGTATAGTTACAAACTTCGAGGTCTTGCAAGCTACAACTAAGGACTTGCAGTTCGGTGGTGTGTCAAAAAATATAGACGTAGAGCCGTGATGGTTGCACAAAGAACCAAATCTCCCATCAAATACCAAACCTTCCCAACACCTCCACTCACATATCAGCCCATTCCGAACTACCAAGCACCCTCACCACCCGCCTATCAACCATCTCCGCCTCCCAAATATCAGCCTACTTCACCCAGATATTCCCAACCCGCACATGTCTACCAAACTTATAATGCTCAACCATCCCACTATCAGTCACCTCTTGCCCGTCATAACTTCCCTATACCTTGACCGAATTTTGACCTCAGGCCTACCAAATAATATACAACCATTGGTGGAAACCATTGACCAACTATATAAGATACTCAAAGCCGCCGGTCATGTCACCCACATCCCTACTACAACCCCTCGAACTATTCTCAGTGGGTTAACCTAAACAAATCATGTGCAAACCACTCCAGCATGAAAGGGCACACCATTGATGAATGTCATTCCTTGAAAGATAAGATCCAGTCTCTGATCGACTATTGTGGCAAAGGAGCCTACCCCAAATGTCCGCAACAACCCTCTACCGGACCATAAGGGCGGGGTATTCACATGATTGAAGTGGAAGATGGTTGGGATCCCGAGGGATCTATCGAGTTAATCACAGAGGGCGATGATCCAAAGAAGCCAGTAGTTACTCTCAACCCCATAATAGTCGAGATCCAACCATCTGAGGTCACTGAGGTCGATGTGTCTATCCCTCTTGAGTTTGTGGCAGTTTATTAGCAAAAGCACCAGCACCATTTGAAGTTGCAGTTTTGACACCCAAAGAGCATGTCCCATTCGATGTAAAGGTGGTCGAACCATTTCTAGTGGTGATGTCCATCATGCTGTCATTCCACACAAAAGCTATACACTGGGATTACACAGCCGAGGCTAGGAGAAAAGGCAAGGTTAGGTTCGAAGAGACTGTTGCAGTACATAGAATGACAAGAAGAGGGAGAGTGTACACCCCTGAATACTTAGCTGAGTCCATGAAGCAGGCCTCTAACCAGCCACCCATCATTGAGACGGGTTCGGACGACCTTTGGAGAAAAATACAGGCCAAAGAATACTCAGTCATTGACCAGCTGAATAAAACACCAACGCAGATATCCATCCTCTCACTACTGCAAAAATCCAAGGCACAAAAAAATGATCTACTAAAGGTGCTAAGTGAAGCCTACGTGCCAAGCAACATCACTGGCGAGGAAAAGGCTAATATGGTGGGACAGGTATTAGAGAGACATAAAATCACCTTCTATGAGGATGAGCTGCCACCAGAAGGGCTGGGTTATAACAGAGCCCTACATATCACCGTGCAATACGAGGAATATTTCATTACTAGGATCTTGGTCGATGGGGGGTTCCAGCCTTAACATCAGTCCTCTGTTATCACTCAAAAAGTTGGGCAAAGGGCTACATGTGATAAAAGAAGGAGCAATCAATGTGAAAGCCTTTTATGGGTCTCAAAGGTTGACCATCAGTGAGATTAACTTGTGTCTGCAGATGGGACCAACCTGGTTGGGTGTTGATTTTCAAGTAATAGATGTGGCCGCATCCTACTACTTGCTGCTGGGCGACTATGGATTCACGCTGCTGGGCGGCCATGTATTCACGCTATTGGGGCTGTAGCATCAACACCGCACTTGGAGGTAAAATTTGAATGGAATCACCAGGAGGTGATCATCCACGGCAATGGTAGAAACCCATATACAGTCAACAGACCATTCCAACAATCAGAGGGAGAAGAAAACTAGGCAGAGAGACCTACCACCATATTGAGCGGGTCAATGCTATCGACAAAGAGAAGTGGTGGAACAACAAGATCGAGAGTATACTGAATTGGAGTGGGTACCAGCCTGGCAAAGGACTCGGCAAAAACTTCCAAGGAATAGCTAAACCCATAACATTCAAGAAGTATGACACCACTTTTGGTTTGGGATACGAGTACACCTGGGGAAGAATTCAACAACTGGTCCCCGCCATGGCGTGGTCCTTACTATCCACTAAAGAAGCCGATACCACACTTAGGATAGACTTTCCAATAGGTTGACGTCGTCTATAGGATGAACGAAGAAGAGGCGCTCACAGCAGTGAAAAAATTGTTTTTAGAAGACAATGATACGGATTGCTGTGTTATCCTTGAGGAGGAGGGGGAGGAAGGCCCTTCCATACAAGCCGTAAGAAGAGGAGTAGGCCTCAATAACCGGACTATCAAGACAACCGAGGCCGGTAGCCTCGGGGTAGCAAGGCTAAAACATGCATCATGCACTGTTTTTATTTACTAGAGGATTTTTATTTTTGCATTTTAATTTCCGCAATAAGATTTTCAATGTTCAAAATAGTTATGGAATTCATCAAAGCATTTTGACTTTTTCTTATGAATCAACACTCATTATTATTTGTTCTCTCATTACTTTACTTATACAACATTACTATTACTTATCTTGTTGAACCAATGACTGTGACATGCAATGAGACAATGCCACAAACGGATACTAATTCAGAAGATGATGACATACCAGAGGAAATTGTCAAAGTAGAGAACTTTGAGAAAAGACCTAAGTCCAACCTGGACGAGACAGAAATTTTTAACTTGGGAGATGCAGAAACGTCAAGGAAACACGAATCGGCATTCACTTATCGCCATCGAAAAAGAAGGAATACATAAAATTTCTAAGGGAACATGAGGACATATTTTCCTGGTCATATGACGACATGACTGGCCTGAATACGTCTATTGTAGCTCACAAACTGCCAACTAATCCGACATGTCCACCGGTAAAGCAAAAGCTTAGAAAGTTCAAGCCAAATATGAGTTTGAAAATCAAGGAAGAAGTCATTAAGCAAGTCAAAGCTAAGGTTCTCAGGGTAGTGGAACACCCTACATGGTTAGCCAACATAGTGCCAGTGCCAAAGAAGAATGGGAAGGTTAGAGTCTGTATCGACAACCGGGATCTCAACCAGGTCAGTCCAAAAGATGACTTCCCTTTGCCGAATATACACATCCTGATTGACAATTGCGCCAAGCATGAACTATAGTCATTCATGGATTGTTTCACCGGTTACCATCAGATCTAGATGGATGAAGAAGATGCTGAGAAAACGACTTTCATTACACCTTGGGGAATGTATTATTACAAGATGATGTCATTCGACCTGAAGAATGCAGGGGCCATCTACATGAGGGCCATGACTACCATTTTCCATGATATGATACACAGGAGATAGAGGTATATGTAGATGATGTTATTGTAAAGTCCAAGAAAGCTGCTGACCACATAAAAGATCTGAGGAAGTTTTCAATAGATTACAAAGGTACAACCTGAAACTGAACCCCGCAAAATGTAAATTCGAGGTTCCTGCCGGGAAGTTGCTTGGGTTTATTGTAAACCGTCGAGGAATGGAACTGGATCCATCAAAAGTCAAAGCCATTCAAGAATTACCACCACCAAAGAACAAGAAGGATGTGATGAGTTTCTTTGGAAGGCTCAACTATATCAGCCGATTCATAGCACAGTCCACAATCATCTGCGAGCCAATTTTTAAGATGTTGAAGAAGGAAGCCACTACCAAATGGACCGATGGCTGTCAAAAAGCCTTTGACAGAATCAAGGAATACCTGTCAACACCACCAGTCTTGGTCTCACCTAAATCAGGTAGATTCCTATTACTCTACCTTGCGGTGTTGGACGGAGCATTCGATTATGTTCTGGGGAAACACGATGAAATAGGAAGAAAGCAACATGCCATATATTATCTCATCAAGAAGTACACTCCGTACGAGGCTCGGTATTCTCTTTTGGAGTGCACCTGTTATGCTTTGACTTGGGCGGCTCAGAAGCTAAGGCATTACATTTGTGCTTATACTACATATCTCATATCAAGGATGGATCCTTTAAAGTACATCTTTCAGAAGCCCATGCCCACTGGCAAGCTAACCAAATGGAAAATCCTGTTGAGTGAGTTCGATATTATTTACGTAACTCAGAAAGTGGTCAAGGGATAGACACTAACAGATCACCTCACTGATAATCCCGTGGATGGAGAATACGAACCTATGAAAATGTATTTTCCTAATGAAGAAGTATCATTCGTAGGAGAAGATATTGCAGAGTCCTATGAAGGTTGGAGAATGTTTTTCGATGTATCAGCAAACTTCAAAGGAGTTGGCATAGGAGCAGTCTTGGTATTATAAACTGGCCAGCATTATCCAGTGTCTGCCAACTTTAGATTTCCATGCACCAACAATATTGCCGAATACGAAGCTTGCATCTTAGGGATTAAAATGGCCATTGACATGAACATCCAAGAGCTGTTAGTCATTGGAGATTCAGACTTAATTATACATCAGGTACGAGAAGAATGGGCAACCAAGAACTCCAAGATACTCCCATATCTGCATCATGTACAGGAATTAAGAAAGAGGTTCACAAAGACAAATTTCGGTATGTTCCCAGAATCTCAGAATGAATTCGCCGATGCATTGGCTACCTTGTCATCCCTGATACAACATCCCGATAAGAATTTCATTGATCCTATTCCAGTGAAAATTCATAATCAACAAGCTTACTGTGCCCATTTTGAAGAGAATGCAGACGAAAAACCTTGGTTCCATGATATCAAGGAATATTTGGTGAAAGGAGAGTGCCCGGAGCTTGCTAATCTTACCCAGAAGCGCACACTTCGGAGGTTGTCTAACAATTTCTTTCACAACAGAGGAATTCACTTATAGGAGGACTCCATATTTGGGATTATTAAGGTGTGTCGACTCTATCACACCTCCTTTTTCCTACACCCCCGGAAGGGGTATAAGGGAGGTTTTTCCAATTTAAAGTGACAATCGAAATGGAATTTATTAATATAAAGATTCAGAGTCGCCACTTGAGATAATTTTATGGTGTCCCAAGTCACCAATTCAAATTCCAAATCGAGAAAAAGTTGAGTCTGTATTACAGTCCGCGAACACAGAAATCCGGGTAAGGAATTCTGTTAACCCGGGAGAGGTTGTTAGGCATTCCCGAGTTTTATGGTTCTAGCACGGTTACTCAACTATTATAATTGGACTATTATCTAATTTTAATATATGTTTTATCCTATGGTGCAATTTTAAACTTATTAGCCGCTTTTACTTATTTTTAAGGAAAAATTGAAACATCATTTAAAATACGTCTTGAACCACGTTAGAATTTGGACAACCAACTATTAATAATTGGTGCCGACCATTTCATCATTTTAAACCAACCATTTGAATTCCTAGTAAAAGAAAGCGATTTCAAAGTTTCAGATAGGTTTCATTCACTGCTGAGTTCTGATTTTACGCTAACATACTTAAACAAACCATATGATTCATGCTTGCTATAGAAAAACCAAAATTAAAGAAGTGATCTAAATCTGAGAATTCCGTGAGTCATGTTCAGGTTCCATTTAAGATTTTATTAAATTCCAAGATGCTTATGTGTGAGAAAGGCAGGATTGCATGAGAAAAACTGAAAACGTTATACTATACCTCAAGTTACTCGCAAGCAAATCTATAAAGACGATTAAAGAGGAAAAAAATTAAACCAAAACTGCTGAACGTACAACATGAGTGAACGAAACTAATAAGCATCCCGCCCATAGCTATAAAGCATTTTCAAAGACCAGCTAGCCTCGAAAGTAAGCTCAATAGCCACCGTCGTTAATTACATATGTTATGCTAGAATGAAAATTCTTGAATCAACCATAGTCATATAAAATCTCAACTCCAAACCTTAGAACAAGCAGGTAATACAAATGACTACACTTAAGAAACTAGAATAGAATGGATACCAAACCAAAAATACAGTAAGATCACATAGCTAAAAAGTAAAAAGGAATTAGCATTTGTCAACTTCTTCAACTTGAATTAAATAACTCAACATCACAGCTAAGCCAAAAACTTCATTTCCATTCATGGTGTGAAGAGAGTACATAGATACAACAGTCAAAACAGAAGGAAAAGAAGCGATTAAGGATTAGAACTCCAATCCACAGCACCAATGTTGCAACAAACAATGGAACAATGCACAACAAAATTTAAATTTTTGACTCAGATCCACACTTTGGAAACCCAGATTCGAATTACTCTATTGAACCTTGAAATTCTGATTTATCATAGTAATTTAGAACTCCGAAAAAACCATGCAAACTCCAAACAATTTTTATCCTTTTTTCACTTGAGAGAGTACCTAGTCGTTTCTAATTTTCCAGAATTTTATCTCTTGATTTTTTGCCTTAAATGTCCAGTAAAGGTACATTTATAGGAATGGCATTAGGGAAGCTTCAAGAAGTTAGATTTTGCAATTAGACCTTTTTTACATTTTCATTTTTACTCAGAAAACCTTAGTCCAAAATTCATATTTCCAAATTAGTCCCCACTCCACCTTCCTAGAAGCTTCTTCAATCAGTTTTCAAAGATTTCCTAAACCAAAATTCCTAAATTATCCATTTAAGCCCCTGTTATTACCCCTTGAGGCCAGGCAGAACCCGGGTCAAAATGACCCAATTTAATGGGTCTGAAAATCCAAATTAAATCTGCACATGTGCTTTTGATTCTTCAGAACCCAATTAAAATCAATCAAGTATTCACCATTCTAAGAACAGACTTATAATTACCCAAATGAAAACCCGAAAACCTCAAGCCAAAGTCCAAAAACCCAAACGAAAGGAAAATGAATTAATTAATTTTAAACGACAACAAAATAAATTATGCTGATTCTCAAACAATTCATGAATGGACAACATTGACAACGAGCACATGATGAAGAAAATGAGACACAGACACATAAAAGGGATGAACAAGGACGACTCAAAAATAAAAATACGAGAAAAGAAACAACAAAAAAACACGTAAAATTACCTAAATCGGGCTGGCCAAACCTTGAAGTTCTTCTTCGATCTTTTGATTTTGACCAAAAGGGGTTATGATCATGTGTTCTCAGATGAAAACACATGACCAATGTCCATTTCGGCCTCAATCATTACCAAATCTGCCGATTTTAGGGTTTGAAATTTTAGGTCTCATATTTCGATTTAAGATTCGACGACATCGGGGTTGATTCGAGGGTAAAGGGTTAGAAATTTTGGATGGGAAGACGGAGAGGGTTCTAGGGCATGAATTTTTAGTGGATTGGGGGTTTCGCCGCCGGTGGATGGTGGTGGGAAAAGGGGGCGGCTCTAGTGTTCATGGTGAGTCTGTGAAAGATGCGAGGTGAGAGACGATGAGGGGGGGTGCTGGATTCAGAAAATATTATACTAAATCAAACGAACTTCCGGACCGTTCGATCAAAGAATATCAATGGTCTTGATCACCTGCTATTGAAACGGTGTCGTTTAGCTTACTGGTAGGGAAGACCGAGTATTGGGGAGGGTTTGGGCCGGTTCTGAATGGCTATAGGGGAATTTCAATTAGGCTGGGGGAAAATTAAATTATGTCAAGCCCAAACAAATTTCCTTTCTTCTTTCTTTTCTTTTTCTTCTTTTTTTCGAATTAATTCTTTTTATTTTCAAACTCTTTTTAAATTTCTTTTCAAATAAAAACTAAAAAAAACCTAAACTAATTCCTAAATCAAATTAACCCTACCATACTGAATTAATTAACCCTTACCAATAATTACCATAATTAATTAAAAGCAAATTAAAGGAAAAACTACCAAAGTTCAAAAACTAAAATTAAAAAGTGCAAAAATAAAATAATTTTTTTGTGATTTTTTATTTTTATAAAACAACTAATTTGCTAATTAGTCTAACAATTGTAAAATTAAGTCCTAAATGCAAATGTAATATATTTTTATATTTTTCATGAATTAAATAAAATAAACATGCACAGACAAATGCAAATTATAACAAAATTCTACGAAAATCCAAGAAGTTGCAAACAAATGAAAAAACTTATTTTATTTTGAATTTGTGGGAGTAATTCATACAGGGTAAAAATCACGTGCTCACAGCTGCCCCTCTTTTGATCAGAAATACGAAGAGTTTCCATGCAAAGATAAAGTGAGTGGATACAAGCGACTTTTGCCCGTTTAAATACTCCGTGGGAAGAATTTGTGAAAGATTTGACCGCACCCTGCTTCCGAGGTTTCCTACATATCCTTGGCTATAAAGGAATCAGGTCAGTGTAGTTCGGTAGCTGGGACTACCATAAAGCTGTGATTTCACTATTGTTGCTGCTGCTGCTGCTTACTGAACTCCTTATTACACCATGACAAAATAAAAAGAAGCTAGACTAAACTATGATCTATGCATTCACACAATCCTATCTATATCCTCAAACTTGATCTTGTGGTTCATGTTTCCTTGTTGACTCGTATTCTCCAGGTGAAGTTTCTTTGTTGCCGACTTGAATTGTAATCTGAGATGCTTTCCCTTTTCTTCATGTGGGCGCCCTGATTAGTGAACTTGAACCATCTTACTTTGAACATTTCTGCTTTCCCTTCATTCTCCAAGTGAGCTCCAGATTACCGACGCTTGATTTGCTTTGTTCTCCAGGTAGGCTCCTAATTACTGACGCTTGATTTTCTTTGTTCTCTAGGTGGGCTCCCGATTGTTGACGGTTGATTTGCTTTGTTCTCCAGGTGGGATCCTGAATTTGCTTTGTTCTCCAGGTGGGCTTTTGATTACCGCCACTTGATCTGCTTTGTTCTCCAGGTGGGATCCTAATTACCAATGCTTGATTTGCTTCGTTCTCCAAGTGGGCTCCTGATTACCAACACTTGATCAACTTTGTTCTCTAGGTGGGTTCCTGATTACCAACACTTGATTTGCTTTGTTCTCCAGGTGGGCTCCTGATTGCCAACACTTGATCTTCTTTGTTCTGCAGGTGGGCTCCTGATTACAAACATTTGATCTGCTTTGTTCTCCAGGTGGGCTCCTAATTACCAACAATTGATCTGGTTTGTTCTCCAGGTGGGCTCATAATTACCAACACTTGATCTTCTTTGTTCTCCAGATGGGCTCCTGATTACTAACACTTGATCTGCTTTGATCTCCAGGTGTGCTCCTGATTACCAACAGTTGATCTGCTTTGTTCTCCAGGTGGGCTCCTAATTTCAACACTTGATCTACTTTATTCTCCAGGTGGGTTCCTGATTTCAACACTTGATCTGCTTTGTTTTCCAGGTGGGATCCTGATTACCATCACTTGATTTCTTTGTTCTCCAAGTGGGCTCCTGATTACCACCACTTGATTTGCTTTATTCTCCTGGTGGGCTCCTGATTACCGATGCTTGAATAGCTTTGTTCTCTAGGTGGGCTCCTAATTACCAACAATTGATTTGCTTCGTTCTCCAAGTGGGGTCCTGATTACCAACACTTCTGCTTTGTTCTCCAGGTGGGATCCTGATTTCAACAAAATAGACAAAATAAAGAAAATTTTCTGCCCCTGTTTGGTAGCTGGGCACATCTGTGAGTGTTAAATGAATCATGTTACAAAATATCATTAAGAATTTGAAAGTTAGATCCCATTATCCAGGAGGGTCCTGAAAACCCCTAGTTAAATAACAATTTTAAATCTAAGTTATATCTTCTGAAGGTATCACTTCCGCTACATCTTGTTATCTAAGCAGATCTTAAAACTACATCCCATTATCCAGGAGGGTCCTAAAAATCAAAAACCAAGTCTTATCTTAAGAGTGATAATTTTAATGGCTGAAAAGAACTTACGCTAAATCTTGTTATCTAATAGAAATCTTAAGGTTAGGTCCCATTATTCAGGAGGGTCCTGAAAACTCCTAATTGAATCCCCTATCAAACATGCAAATTTTTAAACCAATTTATATCCATTTGGGTACATTTATGCTAGATCTTGCTCCTCATGATTGTTTTGAATTTTAAACTAAATCCCATTTTTCCAGGAGGGTCCTGAGAATTTACGGTCAAACCTATTTGGTGCTTGTTTTCCCCTACGGAGGGTTTCTCCGAAACAAACAAAATTTTTTGCCCCTATTTCAATCAAAGAAAAATCATATCAGTTTAAAATGTGGTGGTTAGTTTGTGGAATTCTTGCTAAAGGTGGCCTCTCCGATGTCGTGGGTTGCTTTGACTGACTTCCCCGAATTGGCCAATAACCGCTTGACTTTCTGACTGACTTTCAACCACATGACCCTGGATGACCCGAGTGTTCTATACCCAAACCGTTGTGTTACATCTCTGAACCATCTATCTGAACCTCTGCATTTCCCATGAAATTACTAACCCTTCGACCAATGGAACTTTCCCTGACACCTTATTCCCCATTTTACATCATACTATTTCTGGCAATGCTTTGGCCACCCTGTGGTTTTGTGCAATTTTGGAAGTTGGTAGTGAGATTTGAAATTATTTATTATTTACTTAAATAGAAATGACATTGGAAACATTTTAGAGAAATAAACCCAAAAGAAATGAAATGCAATGGCTTTGAGAGTTAGGGATAAAAAAATCCAAAACTGGATGATTGTTTGGAAGAGAAAAAGGAAGAAAGACTTATCAGAGTGGAGCAGCTGGTACCGATGATCATGACATGCATTTCGGATTAATCGGCCCAGTCTGTTCAACCAATCAACTTTTAGTTGTTGTACTTTATGCCCCAAGATCTTCAAAACCCATTTTCTTCGCCAAAACTCTGACCTTGTTCGGCCTATGGTGCCTTGAAGGGTTTTCACTAACAATACTCTCTCATTTGTTCATCTCTCAACTCAATTTTGCCTTAAGGTTCCCATGAAGGTTTTCACCAATAAGACTCTATCATTTTTTATTTTGTCTCAGCTTACGTCGCCTTACGGTGCCCGTGAGGGTTTTCACCAATAAGACTCTCTCATTTTCATTTTTCCTTTTTGGACAGGAGTGTTGCCCCTAATATGAATCACCTCTACTTGCTTAACTCGGCATTTCTCAAAGACTGATTGGAAAGTCTTTCTTTGGACCATAATGTGGGCTTTGAATATGGTTAGAAAGAAAGGGTATCAAAAGGGTCAAAATAACTCATTTAGGTTTAAAAATTACAACTTTTAGAATAAGATTTATTACAATAACCGCAACCTCTGCCCTAGTTTCTTTGCTTGGCACTTTTGCATTTTCACTTTGATGGGACCGAACGGTGAGGCTGCCTACGTATCCTTAAAAGGAATCAGGTCGAACGTAGTTCATGACATAGAAATTGCTTTGTCGTTGTGATTTTCTCTTTTCTCTTTCTTTTCTTTCTCTTTTTTCCCTCTCTTTTCCTTTACTTATCTCCTGCGCTTGCATTTCTGAACTTTGCTACTGATTCCAAAGAGGGGTATAAAAGGAAATAAATAAGGCTCAAAGGGGTAATAAAGGATAAAGTGTTTAGGTAGCAGAACAAAATGCCTTCGTCATTCCAATCTTCAAAATATGTCAAGTACAAAAAAATACAATTTAACCAAAGAAATCATACATAATATCTTTTGACTGCATCAGAACTGATAGGCGTTTGCAAACATTTGCCTTCTATATCTGTGAAATACAAAGCACCATTGGACAATACTCTCGTTACGATGAACGGCCCCTACCAATTTGGGGTGAACTTGCCTTTTGCTTCAGCCTGATGTGGAAGGATACATTTCAATACTTGTTGACCCACTTCAAACTTTTGTGGACGCACCTTCTTGTTATATGCTCTTGCTATTCTCTGTTGATATAATTGGCCATGGCACACTAATTCCATTCTTTTCTCATCGATCAAACTCAATTGCTCCAGGTGCGCTTTGACCCATTCATAATCATCAATTTTAGCTTCAGCAACAATCCGGAGGGATGTGGTTTCAACTTCTGCGGGTATCACTGCTTTTGTGCCATGTACCAATAAATAAGGACTTGCACCCACTGAAGTGCAAATAGTAGTACGATAAATCAACAATGCAAATGGCAACTTCTCGTGCCATTGTCTGGAACCTTCCACCATTTTCCGAAGTATCTTCTTTATGTTCTTGTTGGCTGCCTCGACTGCTCCACTCACCTTGGGGCGGTATGGGGTGGAATTGCGATGCGTAATCTTAAACTGTTGACATACCTCTTTCATCAAATGACTGTTGATATTAGCACCATTATCTGTGATGATCACCTTTTGGATCTCGAACTGGCAAATGATATTTGAGTGAACAAAATCGACCACTACTTTCTTGGTCACAAACTTGAAAGTTTTAGCTTCAACCCACTTGGTGAAGTAATCGATGGCCACCAGAATGAACATGTGCCCATTGGATGCTGCTGGCTCAATTGGTCCAATGACATCCATACCTGAAGCAACAAAGAGCCATGGTGCATACATTGTATGTAATTCAGATGGCGAAGACTGAATCAAATCTCCATGCACTTGACATTGATGACATTTGCGCACAAAACTGATACCATCTTGCTCCATAGTGAGCCAATAACAACCTGCTTGGAGAATCTTCTTTACGAGAACATTCTTACTCGTATGCAGCCCACACACTCCAAAATTTACTTCATTCATGATAGCTGTGGCCTGTTTATCATCTATGCATCTTAGCAGTGAGGGATCTGGAGTCCTTTTGTACAAAACTCCTCTATTGAAGCAAAATCCACTTACCAACTGCCAAATTGTTCTATTTTGATCATTTGTGGATTGTACTGGATATACCCCATCATGATATACTCCTTGATATTGTGGAAACACGGCTCAGCATCAAGTTCTTCTTCGACCATACTACAGTAAGCATGCTGAACGCGGGCCTGAATATGCAAACGGTCAACATAAGTCTTATCTGGACGATGTAACATTGACTCCAAGGTAGCCAAAGCATCAACAACCTCATTATGGATCCTTGGAATATGACTGAACTCTACTGATCAAAACCATTGACAAAGATCATGCAAATATTGCCAGTACGTATGAGTTTTAAATCCTGTGTTTCCCATTCCCCTTTAATCTGGTGCACCAGAAGGTCCGAGTCTCCCAAGACCAAGAATTCCTGGACACCCATGTCTGCAGCTAACCTCAAACCCAAAATGCATGCCTCATACTCAGCCATGTTGTTAGTATAGTAAAAACGAAGCTAAGCCGTAATGGGGTAGTGATGCCCTATTTCAAAAATAAGTACAACTCCTATCCCAACGCCTTTCATATTAGTAGCTCCATCAAAGAAAAGTTTCCAACCTGGCTCTTAAACTTTTTCCAACTCATGTGCATTACCTCTTCATCAGGGAAGTAAGTCTTCAAAGGTTCATATTCTTTATCCATCGGATTCTCAGCCAAATGGTCGGCCAATGCTTTGGCTTTCATCACAGTCCGAGTCACATAGACGATGTCAAATTCTGTGAGCAAGATCCGCCACTTGCGAGCCTCCTGTAGGCATAGGCTTCTGAAATATATACTTTAGCAGATCCAAACGAGATATGAGGTAAGTAGTGTAAGATGACAAATAATGCTTCAACTTCTATGCTACCCAAGTTAGGGCACAGCATGTCATTTCCAGGTGAGTGTACTCAACCTTATAAGATGTGAACTTCTTGCTGAGATAATAGGTGGCTTGCTCCTTCCTACCGGTGATGTCATGCTGACCCAATTCATAGCCAAATGAATTATCCAAGACAGTCAAATACATAATCAAAGGTCTCCCTGGTTCTGGCGGGACTAACACATCTGGGTTTGACAAATAACCCTTTATCTTATCAAATGCTTCTTGACACTCATCTGTCCATTTGACTATAGCATCCTTCTTTAACAGCTTGAAGATAGGATCACAAGTTGTTGTAAGCTGAGCAATAAACCTGCTGATGTAGTTCAACCGCCCTAATAGACTCATCACCTCAGTCCTGTTCCTCGGGGGTGGCAATTCTTGGATAGCTTTGATCTTTGACGGGTCAAATTCAATACCTCAACGGCTGACTATGAATCCTAACAATTTTCCAGATGGCACACCGAATGTGCATTTTGCAAGATCGAGCTTAATATTGTACATGCGAAGCCTTTGGAAGAACTTTCTCAAATCTCTAACATGGTCAGACTTCTTCCTGGACTTTATGATTACATCATCCACATAAACCTCGATCTCCTTGTGTATCATGTTGTGGAATATGGTCGTCATTGCCCTCATGTAAGTTGCCCCAGTATTTTTCAAATCGAAAGGCACGACCCGATAGCAGTACGTTCCCCATGGCATGATTAATGCCATTTTTTTATATCTTCCTCATCCATTAGGATCTGATGATAGCCCTCATAGCAATCCACAAAATACCCAATCTCATGCTTGGCACAATTATCAATCGAAATGTGGATATTTAGCAGTGGGAAGTTGTCCTTCTGACTTGCTTTGTTGAGATCACGGTAATCAACACACACTCTGGTCTTACCATCCTTCTTTGGCACAGGCACAACATTGGCTAACCAAGTGGGTTACCACGTGACTCGAATGACCTTTTCCTCAAACATCTTTGTGACCTCTTCTTTAATCTTTACACTCGTGTCAGTTTTGAACTTCCTCAACTTCTGTTTGACGGGAGGAAATGCCGGGCTAGTGGGAAATTTGTGAAACCACCAAGTCAGTGCTTAGACCCAGCATGTCATCATATGACCATGCAAAAATGTCTATGTACTCAAACAATGCTTTAATTATCTCTTCCCTGATTTGCGGTTCAAGATGGGCACTTATCTTAGTTTCTTTAATATTATGTGGGTCCCCTAAATTGATTGCTTCTGTATGACTCAGGTTAAGCTTGGATTTCTCTTCAAAATGGTTTAATTCTTTACTATTCTCTTCAAAGGCCTCATCCTCATCATATTCTGATTCATCATCACACTCTATTTCTTGAATTATTATTTCAAAATAAGATTGCCTTTTAAGACTGGGCTGAAGATTCCTCATGCATGTCACGTCATTGAAACCAGCATAAAAAGAATTGTACAAGGAAGAAAAGAAAAACAAAAATAAAACTATCAGGAAGGATGAAAAAGGGAAATTTCATTTCATTAAAATCAAAATATAACTAGGTTTATACATCCAAACGGACAGAACATAGAATCTGAATTACAACCCTGGAATAATCCAGATAAACTGAAATAAAATCAAAGCAAACTACCAAAACTCCTTCCGGGTAGGGAGAGGAGTAGCTTCCCAATTGTTAATCTTTGCACTGGGCCCAACAAATTGCACATCCATCTTGCTCGAACCTTCTCCAACTTCCACCATGTTCACATCGTCGAACAACTTCTCGAACCTTTTAATAAACTCTATATCAAGACCAACCCTAGAATTGGGAACTATTGTTACTTGGCGCTTCTTGGCGCCAGGCTTGACAAACAATCTAGACAGACATAGGACAGGCTTTGGGAGGACCCACGTCCTCTGTTTCAACTTTCTGGCTCTTTTCACGTCTGTGGCTGTTGGCTTGAATCCCAGACTAAATGTACCGATGTTTTTAGAAAGAGACACCGGCTGTATGATACACTGAAGAGATGCACTCAAACCCTTACTAGGTACAAAGCCATTTTTCAACATTTCAAAAGCCACCATGACTGATGTAGTGATTACCTTCGGAATTGGAACACATTTCTCTTCTGGAACTTTCTCGACTGACACTGTGTCAAAAACCTGATAGACCCACGGTCCCTTGTCATCTTCAACCTCAATGAAGGGAACAATGGCATTACCGGGAGCACACAGATTATCCTCCTCGTGCACAACGATTTCCTGTCTATCCCATTCAAACTTGACCATCTGGTGTAGAGTAGATGGGACTGCTTTGGCAGCATGAATCAAAGGTTGACCCAATAACAGATTTTAGGAAACAGCTACATCTGGCACCTGGAACTCCATCATAAATTCAATTGGTCCTATTATCAGCTCAAGCACTATATCTCCGACTGAATCTTTCCCTCCACCATCAAATCCCCACATGCAGATACTATTTTTATGAATTCTTTCATCATCCACCTTCAACTTGTGTAGAGTAGAGGGAGGGCAAATTTTATCAATGGAACCATTGTCGACCAATATGCGAGTAACCACGGAATCTTCACATTTCACCGTAAGGTAGAGGGCTCTATTGTGCGTAGTACCCTCCATGGGAAACTCATCATCATAAAAAGTGACTGTTTACCTCAAATATCTTGTTGGCTATCTTTTCCAAAAGGTTTACTGAGATTTTGTCGGGAGCGTAAGCCTCATTCAAGATTTTCATCAAGGCCCGTCGATGCTCGTCTGAATGGATTAACAATGACAATAGTGCAATCTGAGCAGGCGTCTTCCTTAATTGCTCCACAATGGAATAGTCTTGCACCTTTATCTTTCTCAAAAACTCTTCTGCCTCTTCTTCGGCTACAGCTTTCTTCACTATCACTGGGTTATCTTTGGAGGTTTTAGCTTTTCTTAACTCCTCGGGGGCAAAGCATCTCCCGACCAAGTCAATCCATAGGTCTCACAGACTTTTTCTTTAACTTGTTTTCCTTTGTAAGTCACTGTCACCTATTCATAATTCCATGGGATAGCCTTGCTGTTGACTATCGGTAGTTGGGTTACAGGCTTGATAATGACAGGATCTGTGGGGGCACCCTCCACAATCACGACATGCTTGTTTTCCACTCCTGGCATAGCCACTTTTGCCCTTTCTTGTTTCGTTACAACATCACTTGAGGACCCTTTCTTGACTACCGCAGATGGTTCAATGTTTGTCCCGCTCAACCTGATTATAGATTTCTCACTTCTTGACTTTTCAACCGGCCTGAGCTCACTGGACTAAATCATCATGACGGACTGTGAAGGCTTCTTAGGCTCCCCTCCCTTATGCACTATCTCAATCATATTTGTCTCATGATGGGTTGGTAACGGGTTCTGGCTGATATTGGGCGCTTCCGGAGCTTGGACATCAATTCGATTTGTATCAATGAGCTCCTGGATAGCATTCTTCAAATTCCAGTATTTTTCGTGTCATGCCCTGGAGAACTTGAACAAAATTCACAGCTTACACAGTAATCAGGATATTTTGGGGAAGGATTTGGCAATTTTGACTTGATCGGCCTCAGCATGTCCAATTGTCTTAGCCTATGGAGCAAACTAGTATTGGACTCTCTTAATGGAGTTAATGTTTCTTCCTCTACAACCTCTCATTCTTAAATGTTTGATTGGGCCAAAAATCTGGTCGAGGAGGGTTTTGGTAGGCTCATGGAGGCGGGTATGTGTTTTGTGGGGCTGGCACACGCCATTGTACGTGTGGGGGGGTTGGTTATATGTTTAGGCGTGGTGGACAGAATAATGGGGGTACAATGGTAGGTATTCATTTTGGGGTGGATTATACGGGGTATAGGTTTAGGTTTGGTGGTGGGGTCGAGGCTGATTATAGTGGTGCGGTGAGCCCCTAGGTCCGAAACAAGCTCCAGAATCAATCGTTGCCACATCCTCTTTTTCCTTCTTTCCAATTACTCCCCAGTTCCACATTGAATGGCTTGGTGGTTGCCTTAATAGCCGAATAGTTAATGATTTTGTTTGAATTAAGTCCTTCTACCATACCGCCCATCTTCACTACTTCATTGAAGGACTTGCCTATAGCTGATACCAGATGACCG
>MU790362.1:16549-32252 GCA_026770625.1 Nicotiana glauca
CCCCCACAATTAGAATAATAAATACTAGTTGTTCTCAGTTACAAATACATAGAATCGGTTATTTTATCGTACAGTATAATAACTCGAACTGTTGAGCATAATGATTGTTCTTTTGTTGAATATAATTTCTCAATGTTGTGAAACTGGTAAAGTAATACATACTACTTGGGGGGAGAAGCAGAAACAAAATTGATGAAGCTTTAATTTATACTTTTTAACAGCATTAAATATTGTTAAGACATACTGTACTTAAGTAATTAAAAGTGTGTTATCTCTGATTGCTTAAGCTTTTAGACACAGGCGGATCTAGAATTTGAACTTTATGGATTTTAGAATCTAGGACAACGACCTCAAGTCTTAGTAACCGGGTTCTAAATTTAATTTGTGTACATATTTAGTGAATCTTTTAACACATATACAAGGTTTGAGCCAAAACTATTGATTCTGAACCCGTATATTCAAGCCTACATCTCCCCCTGCTTGAGATGGTCACACTCTTCAATATAGTATCCGAACAGGCAAAGGTCCTGGATTCAAATCACACCACTACCCAAAAAGCAGAAAAATAAAAAAATTCCACGTGTTTGGCCCAAAAAAATGAATTAGGCCCGCATGTAAGGGGGTGCATAAAGACATTATCTAAATAAGTAATTAAATGTGTGTTCTCTCTAATAGCTTAAGCTTTTAGATGAGATGTCACTCACTTCAATAATAATGTATAACTTTAGGTTTCATAAGAGCAACTTGGAGAATATGACTTCCATCTTTCATTGCGTACGAGAGGATCCAGCTTAAGGAGTTTGATGAAGTTTTGCTTAAACGAGAAATTGTTTCTTTGTGATACTAGAGCTAGAACAAATAACCATCTAGTGCACTTTTTCTTCTAACACGCTGGATCCACTGTTTTTAAAGGCACAGTCAAGGTTTGATTAGGCCCTAAAATTCTGTGTAGATTTGTTTTAGTGTAGGCATCAAGGCGCTAAGCTACAAGTCTCAGCACTCATGAGCTTTATCTTAAAGTGGCGAACATTACCCAAAAGGTATAACTAGTGAAGTGATATATCAATTATTATGAAAACGTTGCGGATGAACATACTAGTGATTAGGAACGGAAATTAGAAATTTGGTGTGACCAAATTAATCATTAAATCTAAGTTACAAACTTCGTCTTGGTAAAATGATTTTGAACTTGATACATAGTTTTATTGAATAAAAGAACCTTGACTGACATAGTTTTGATTTAGGCCTATTACACTTTTTTTATGGTCGAGAGATCCGTCTGGAGCCAATCCTTTGGGCCAAACGTAGCCTTCAGAACTCGGGGATGATGGTCCCGCCCCTTTACTCTCTGCTATTTAAATACTAAATTTATGCCCAATACATAAAATGACAGTCCGACTTGTATGCAGTGTCCTACATAGACTTGTGGCACATCTATCTATTAAAATCGCATATCATCAACAACTTTGGCACTTGACTATACGTATGTGACATGTAAGCGGCTGAGCTGGTTTAATGGCATGTGAATTAGGCGTTAGGGAGTGGGGATGTGAACATAGAAGCTCGCTTTATCTTCTTTCTTCCATTGCTTTCACTTTCTCCTCTCCTTCCTCTCCTTGTAAACCTCTACCCACCCCCTCTCTCTAAGAAAATCTCTTTACCTTCTCCATTCTCTGTTTCTCTATATAACGCTCACATTCAATCTCTACCCTACCTCCTCTCTCTAATTCATTCTCTTTTTATAGTACCGAACTTGGTTGTCGATGATAAGTTTCTGTCGCCTTGGAGGAAGAAGAAAAAGAGAATCTGGCAAGGCGTATAACACTTGTGAAGTCACTAAGTATGGTGTTGAATACGTTTGGAGAAATAATATCGATTATCACTGTTTGTGGGCTTTGAGTCATCATCATCAGAGCTGCATTGGCCGGTGGCGGAGGCTGCAACAGCGGGTGGTTTAGAGGGTGTGAAGTACCAGGAGGTTTCTTTATTTTGTAGGAATCTCTATTTACTTTAAGAGGAATTAGGAGGAAGACCTTGTAGTTCTCTCCTATTGGAGATATCATTCCGTCAATTGGGCTCGTGGGAAACCCCGTGGTGGCAAGTCTATTTGGTAGATGATTATTTGTGGATGTGTATGGTATAAGTTGGGGTTTAAACAAGTAAATGCAGCTCCACTTGAAGATGCATGGATTTGAGTTTGAACTTTGAAGTGAAGGTCAATAATAGTTCTATGCGATAAGTTATGTGTTATCTACGTATACACATGTGCTATTTTAAACCCTTGTCCCTCTTTCAAATGTGTTTATTATGTGGGATTTTAACAATTCGATGCTCTAATCTGGAACAAGTTTAAGTAGGGGAACAGTTTTGCAAATGTGTACAAGTTGGAGTTTCATTTCATGTATTAGGCCTTTTACCTAATATGTTTTCACTTAATTGTAGTTTTTTTTCCAACTTATCAAAATATTTTCCAAAATGTCCATATAGTTATAGGGGACCAGTTTTGCAAATGTGTATAAGTTGGAGTTTCATTTCATGTATTAGGCCTTTTACTTAATTTGTTTTCACTTAATTGTAGTTTTTATTTTTTCCAAAATGCCCATATAGTTATTTTTCTGGTTATAATTACTTGTCATTGCGGTGTGTTTTCGTCATATAGTTATTTTTCTGGTTATAATTACTTGTCATTGCTGTGTGTAAGTTTTCGTGTGTGTTTGCACGCGCGCACACACACATACACACTCATATTCATATATACACACATAGTATATATTCCTTCATTTGCATATCCTTCATTAAAGTGCACATTTCATATCTTGCCACTTTTCTAGGCTGTTAATCTTTTGACAGTTAAGCTGGAAGAAGGTTCTCTAGAGGCGCTTTTGTTGCTCCATACATAATCTTGCACTATCCACCTCTTATTTGATTCTCTTTCCTCCGGGGATTCCGGTCGTTGAATGTTATTGGATGCTTTTGATACTTGATGGGAACTTTTCTGTCTAATTTGCTTTTGGAAAAGGAGGCAGTATGCTTTACAAGGCATGTTTAATTATTAATTCATTCCTCTGGTCACGAACCCATACCATTAACTTAACCTGGTGCATTGATCTCTGATTATCAATAAGCCTATTTACACTGCAAAAGAGATGGGGACTGGTAAAGCACCAATTATGAGAACAATCAACTGGCTGGTCTCTAAATAAAACTGAGCTGAAAGCACTCTGCAATGTCTGAGGATTATGTATTTGTTTCATTTCCACTGGACCAATTGTTGAAACTTAAGCCCCTCTCATGTTAGCAGAAATTCCTTCCTCCTTTCATACCCTATCAGTAATTTGGATGCAATCATATCTAATAAGTTATTTTACTTGTTTTTTGTACTTGGTGCCCTCTCTGTCTCTTGCTAAGCAATTTTCTTTTTTCAGGTCATAACCCTATTGGAGTAACTACTAAAATAGAAAAGAGTTACACGAGGGATAAAAGATTCTTTTGTTGAGAGTTATTTGGTCCATCCAGTCATGGACGAATACAAAAGAAATTTTCTCAAGCAACGGTCTAACCCCCAGTTCAAGAGGAAGGGGGGCTCTAAAAATGCAAAGGGGAATTATCCTGGTAATGAACGGTCATCTGAAAGTTCTCGAAGTTCAGATACTACCTATTGTATACTTTGTCAATCCAAAAAAATTGGTAGTGTAATTGGAAAAGGTGGTAGCATAATCAAAGCCCTGAGAGAGGAAACTCAAGCAAAGATTACGGTTGCTGACAGTGTGCCTGGTTTTGATGATAGACTAATAATTATCTCTAGTCCCTCTGCAAAGCTAGCTAGGAGACAAAACACTGACAACAACAATGAAAATCCAGAATTAAAGGAAGAAAATGGTAGCATGGAGCCACATTGTGCAGCGCAAGATGCTCTGTTAAAAGTTCACAATAGGATTGTTGAAGAAGACTTGCATGAAGCACAAGATGAGGATAAGAATGAAATTGTAATCATCACGCGTCTACTTGTGCCAAACAATTTGGTTGGATGCCTTTTAGGAAGAAAAGGCGATGTTATTCAGAAATTGCGAAGTGAGACTGGGGCAAGCATTCGTGTTCAATCTGCTGAGCATCTTCCAGCTTGTGCTATGACCACTGATGAATTGGTCCAAGTAAGTTTCATGTTCTTTTCTATGGGTGCACAACTTATTTAGTTTCTTTGTTATTTTTAGGTGAGCGAGCTTTGAAATGAGCTTTCGTTACTTGGAGAGTATGATAGTGCAGAGGAGAAAGGGGAAGAGTATCGTTAAACACTTAAACTAATTGTTCATCTGTACTGATCTTAGTTTTAGGGGATTAAAATGGGTTTTGTTGTTGTACTGATCTTAGTGATGCATGCAGCTGTTGCATTATGTTCTTGCTCTGTTGTACGTTTTTTTTGGTCCTATGCTTATCTTTAAGTATCTATTAGTCCTGATTCCTTAGTCCTATATTATCTTCTGCTTATCTTCAAGCATCCACTCCTCCTCCTGATTTCTTGGTCCTAGAATGTCTTTTTATAATTCACCAATGTTTAGCTATTCAACGACTTGTTGGCTAGACCAGCTGTCCAGTAGCTAATGTTTATCTGACTGCTAGTTTCCTCATTTATCTTTTATCTTGAAAAAGAAGGTGCTCCTTTGACAAGCTGAAAGTTTCTGTGCACTTAGTTAATGTCTACGCTCTAAATTTTGCAATTGGTAACCGTGCCAAATTTTTGTTTGTTTCTGTGTGTCTGTGTCTGTCTGTCTTTTTGGGTATCCATGCTATTTCTTGTATGAAACATCAACAGATGATTAGAGGATTTGTGATTTCGATTCTGTTAAGTTTCTAGGTTTTACATATTAAGTCTCTTTTGGGCCATATCATGTCAAAAGAATTTTCAATATTGGTAGGGTTTTTCAGATATCAGGTAAACCTGCTTTGGTAAGAAAAGCCTTGTATGAAGTATCAACTCTGTTGCATCAGAATCCACGCAAAGACAAACCTACCTCGAGTTTTCCCATGGTACATGGTGCTCAAGTTTTTCACCCCCCTGGTCCTCCCGTGGGAAATATGATTCCTCCAGGAAAATCAATGTGGTCTCGAAGTAGATCTAATTTAAATGGTATGCCGCCTGTGTTAGGGGTGGGAGGGTATAGCAACCAGCTTTCTGGATTTGGTCGTCCAGATTTTGATTATGATCCTCCCCCTTGTGCTGGTGAAGCTCCAAGTGATTTCACCATGAAAATTCTGTGTTCAGCTGCGAAAATTGGTGGCGTTATAGGCAAGGGGGGCGTCAATGTAAAACAACTGCAGCAGGAAACAGGAGCAAGTATACATGTTGAGGATGTCGTACCCGAATCTGATGAAAGAGTTATTCATGTCTCCTCTTTGGAGGTAATGTATCTCATTGAGGAATTCATAATATTAGCATCCTCATGAGCATGTCACCAAGCCATTTTTTTCCTTCCAGTCTCTTTGGGATCCCAGATCACAAACTATTGATGCCATTCTTCAACTTCAAAGTAAAACAAGTGAATTTTCTGATAAAGGAATTATCACTACAAGGCTTCTTGTTCCCTCAAATAAGGTTGGATGCATTCTTGGTCAAGGAGGACAGGTTATCAATGAGATGAGGAGAAGGACACAAGCAGATATTCGTGTTATTTCCAAGGATGATAAACCCAGATGCGCATCTGCAGATGAAGAGCTTGTGCAGGTGATTTATCTGTAGTTTGCAAGTTTAGACTAGTCACTTCTGGTTCACATATGTCCTAGTTTCAGTTTTCTTGTGCATGTCGGTACTGTTGTTTCCACTATCTTGTGAGAAATTTCAAAATCTCAAAATAATTAAAGTTCTATTTATTCAGATATCTGGAAGCTTTGGTGTGGCAAAAGATGCCTTGGTTGAGATTGCTTCTAGGCTTAGAGCAAGATCCCTTAGGGATGTAAATAGCAAGGCGGAATCTGCTCCTGTTAGGCGACTTTCTGGATTTGGTCCTTCAGAGGATTTCCGAAGTGGAGATCCACAACGTTCAGGTGTGATGGAAGCTGGCAGCTCTAGAAGATATGATCATTTGAAGGTATGGAAGATCATCTTGCTAATGTTGCTTCTACTGGAGTTTATACCTTTATTTTTTTGAAAATAACTGTGGCACTTGGACCAATTCATACCTTCATTTCTGATTGTTTATATTTGGTGTTAGGAGTAGTGCGATATGTTTGTTGTAACCTCTTTACTAGGATCATTTACAATAGGAGAACACAAAGTCGCGGCAACATTGCACTACCATATGACCTGCAGAATGCATCATCTAATTCATTTAAAGGGTGGAGATGTTGTGGTGGCATGAGGCACCAATCCCGTACTCAAAATGAATTTACTGGAATTGTACATTAGACATGCCTATGTGGGAAAGCTTCTTAAATATTGTTATGCCTCATTTCTGTCCCATTCTTATAAAGGAATAGATTACAACTATTGGTCTCTATTAGGGACATCATTGATGGTAAAGTTGAATATCCTCTGTACGCTAGTTGTGCTTTGGGTGGAAGAATTGGTATTTGGTTCACTCTCTACTCACAAGTCCCTAAAGATGACAGGCTCTTGTACCAATATGTTGGAATTTAAAGCAAGATATAAGCAAAGGAATAAAGGAGATATGAATATATTGCTCATAATGTTTTATTCAATAATCAAAGCCATATTTATACAAGAATTTGTAACTGAAAAGCTCTAAATAAAAGCAGAAAAATCAGCTGCAGATTATCACTAAACAGCTATATCCTAACAAATAGCAACCGAAAGATAAGATTCTGCTAACAGTTACAGGCTTATTTATCTCAACAACTTCCTTGCTTTGAGCCGATTGTGAATTTCAGCAGTTATGCAAAATTTTCAGCTGTTGAGACAGTAATTTCAACACTATTCCCAACTAGTAGATATCATGCATATGAATTTTTTTCTTCTATTGTGTCTTATCTTTAGCTAAGTTTGCACTGATTCCAAGGATTTGTAGGTCTTTCGAAGACAACTTCTATGTAATTTTATGCCTACTGGAGCTTTAAGTACAAAAGCAACAACTAAGCCGCAATACTAAATAAGTTGGGGTTGGCTATGGGAATCCTCACTTCTTCATTTAAGCTCAATTAATGTCATCATATCATATCAAATAAAATAGAAGTGGGAAATAAGTTTTACCTATTCCCAACTAGTAGATATCACACATGAATCTTTTTTTTTCTATTGTGTCTTATCTTTAGCTAAGTTTGCATTGATTCTAAGAATTTGTAGACCTTTCTAAGACAACTTTCTACTATGTGATTTTAGGTCTATCCCATTCCCTTTATAACACCTTCGCTCACCATAGTTTCACACATACGGACTGTGCATGTGCAGGTTGACACAGAACATGACCAAACCATCTCAAGTGAGCTTCTGCCACTTTATCCTCAATGCGTGTATTCATTTCTAAACCTGTCTAATCTTGTATGACCGCACTTCCATCTTTGCATCCACATCACTACATATGTTGGACTTTGGCGGCTGGGTATTCATTACCATATAGCATTGCGGGTCTTGTAGCTCTTCGGTAGAGTTTATCTTTCACTTTGGTAGGCATCGCTTCTATCACATAACACCCCAGTAATACTTATCCATTGCAACCATCCAATTTTTATTCTATGAGTAACATCTTCATCTATCATTTTATTCTCCGGAAACAACGAGCCTAGATGTTTAAATTGTTTCCATTTTTTCACCACAATCTCTAGTCTCACCTCAACTGCTCTCTTCTCATGCTTTGCTGAACTTGTAGTGCATGTATTTAGTCGTACTTCTACTTATCCTAAAACCCTTATTCTCGAGGTTGCTTTTGCATAGTTCAAGTTTTTGGTTGACAACCTCGTAATTTTGTCAATTAACACAATATCATCAACAAATAACATACATCATGAGATTTATCTTGTATTATGTTGGTTAGCGCATCCATAACTAGGGTAAAGTAGTAGGAGTGAATGCCGATCCCTGGTGTAGACCCTCTATTATGAAAAACTCCTCTGTATCTCGTACTAATGTTTTCAGGCTAGTGGCGGCTCCGTCCGTTATGACATTTATATATTTAATATGAATTCCATCACTCACCAAAGGGCCTTTTGTGATACTCTATCATATGCTTTCTCTAGGTCAATGAACAAATGTGTAGATCTTTCTTCCATTCGCAAGAAATTTCCACCAATCTTTTTACCAAGAATATAGCCTTCGTTTTAGATCTAAAGGACAGTTGGTTCTCTGTCACTCTTGTCTCTTGTCGTGTTCCTAAGTCTACGTTCTATCACTTTTTTCCCAGATTTTCATCGTATGATTGGGTATCTCCTTTGTTCTTATAAATTGGAATCAGGATACTCTTCTTCCACTCATCGGGCATCCTGCCATTTTATAGTATAGCTTGGTGAACCATTCTAATCCAAAGTCCAAGCTCTCCAAGACACTTTGCAACTCTATATGGATAGTATCTGGACCACAAGCTTTTCTAATCCTCATATTTTTCATGGCATCATTTACCTCTGTCGGCCTAGTTCTACAAGTGTAGCTAAAGTTTTTATCGTGCACAGACGTGTGGAGCTTTAAGTAACAAACCACAACTAAAACACAAGCTTCTGTGAAGGAAGGAGCTGATGAAGGAAAACAAGAAAAAATACATGTAATGCAAGAAAAGGAGGACAGATTACAAACAACAATTTTATGGACCAAAGAATTTAAAACAACGACCATTACAACTACTATGTCTCAATGTTAGACTAGTTGGGTTGACTGTGTGAATCCTCTATATTTATTTTGCTGTATTTGAGTCCCTTTCATTTAAATGCTTAATATTTTGTCTTTTAGGACAAAATTATTGTAACTGGGAGAGAACCAAATAATTGAAAAATTGCACTTCGATTAGAATATTTGGCGTGAAAATCATGCTAATCAAATTCAAAAATTGTTTTAAATTTCTGACTCATATGCAAGTTTCTCGTTCAGATTCAGAATAATGGCTAGTTTTTTTCTTACTATAATTCTATTTTCTTATTCTTCACTGCTAACATATTCATCCATGAAATTCCATTAATAATCGGTATATCGCATTGTCATCTATGTCAAATGTAGTGTTAGACAAAGCCTATAGTAGTTGTGTTCCACACGCTGGATGAATAAAAGTGACAATTGGGCGAGTGAGGCCCCTGGCCTTCACTGAGCTGAACTCTAGGAGTTTAAGCATGCCTAAACAAGCCTTTAGCAACATTGTTCTTCTCTAGCTTGTAGTTGGATGAGGCATAAAACATTAGTGAAGATTCCTTTCGCTAGTTTATAAAGCTATATAGGTGGTTTCAAGATGGGTGGTGTTCCGTCAATTCTTACCATTTCGGTATTATGGATGAAAGGTTGTACTCTCTCTGGCTCCAAGATTTCAAGTTAAATGTCTTGTTTGACCTTTTCAAAGTTTCTAAAGATAAGAATAATGATTATCTATTGAGTTTTGAGACTAAAATTGGGGAATGTCTTATATGAAAAGGGAAGAGAATACGAAGAAAGAATATTTTTATGGAGTCATCTCTTGTCACTACAAGAGGAGTTGCTTAAATTAGGAGCAATAATCTATAGAACAAGTAATCATTTTCTAATAATGAAGAATATATATTTGAGTTTGCTTATTTTAGAAACGAAATACGGGAAGCGAGGCTCAGATGGTTCGGGCATGTTCAGAGGAGAAGCCCAGATGCTCCGGTAAGGAGGTGTGAGTGGCTGGTTGTTGAGGGCACGGGAAGAGGTAGAGGGCGGCCTAAGAAGTATTGGAGAGAGGTGATCAGGAAGGATATGACGAGGCTTCAGGTTTCCGAGGACATGACACATGATAGGAAGATGTGGAGGTCGAGTATTAAGGTTGTAGGTTAGGAGTTAGTTGAGTATTGCCTTACCTTGTACCTTTGTGAGCCTAGTCTGATAGGGTTTTTGTCTAACATAGCTAGTGGCAATGTTGTGTCTTACTATTTCGCTTTTCAGTGCAGGACCTATTTTCTAGCCATTGCTTTTGCTTTGCATCCTTCTTCTGAATTTCATGTTGTTCCTATTTTTTCTATGATTTATATGGTGAAGCTAATATTGTCTCCTTTTGTTTTTTTATTTTCTGGAGCCGAGGGTCTTCCGGAAACAGCCTCTCTACTCCTTCGGGGTAGGGGTAAGGTCTGCATACACACTACCCTTCCCATACCCCACTAGTGGGATTTTAGTGTGTTGTTATTGTTATTTTGGGAACAAAGAAAGTAGTCTGCAAAATCATGCTAAAAAGCTATTTCCAAGACAATTGCTGGAAAGATGCACATCGTCACTAGAATTGAGTTCTGAAAGAGAGTGGCACCGCACTCAAAGAAGAGGGGAAAGGTGCTAGTTGCTAAAGAGGAGTTGTTGGACGCTTGAGAAAGGAGGTGACTCTTGCTGTAAAGAGCACGCGCCAGTCACTAGAAAGAAAGAAATAACGAAAAGAGAACACCGACCAGCTCACCAGGCAGGCGGAAGGCCTTCCACTTGTGAGGAAAGCTATTTGAATTTCTAGAAAAATTGTAGAGGCTCTGATACCATGTAAAAGACGGAGAATAACTGAAAAGAGAATACTTCTTATTGAAGTGGTTCTGGGTACTACAAGTGGAGCTCCTTAAGTAAAATAAGATCAGTGATTATTCTCTGCAAACTATAAAAATAGTAATTAATTTAAATATTCATAGTTTTACTCTTTGCGGTTTTGTTTGATGTGAAGCATACTGTCACACTATTGAAACAGATCGAACTATTCAGAAAACATCTGTTGCTTTTGCTTTTAGGGTCTTGAAAACATTTTTGTATTTTGACCAAAACTAATAGCCCAATAAGGAAGGTGGTGAATTGATTGTAATTTTCCCTTGAACATATATTTGGATGTTGAATGAGTGACTTGTCACACTATTCTGGGTTATGGAAACCATTTGCTGCCATGGTCTTTTCAGTTGGACCCGTTGACTAAAGTGTCACATTCTTTCTGTAGGGCGCTGTTCGTGAATATGACCATCCGAGTTATCAAGATCTTCCCATTGCCACTAGGTACTACCAGTACCCATTGCTGAATAAGTTCTTTTTTCCTTTGCTTTTTCTGTTGTAGTTCATCTGATCACCATTGTGAACTCTAGATACTCAAGTATCAGTAGTCCCCTGGAGGTGAAGTTTCCAGACCATTCATTTGGCTCTGCAAAAAGAACAGGAGGGTACAACATTAATGAGGTAAATTACTCTGCCTAGAGCTACAAAGGGGTGGTTTTGTGAGTTATTCTTTGTCTCGTTCTATCCATTTTATTTCCAACTAGATAGAAGACTCTGACCTTGTGTTATTCCCTCCATTGGAGTTATAATAGACCTATTGAGTGAATTGCTGGATATTTTTGTACTGATTCCACCTTTTCTGTTTGACGATACAGAATTATATATCTCTCATGTTCTTCATTTTTATGTGATAATATATTTTGGACATGCTAGAGATAAATTGAAAAAAATCACATGTCTTTTACATACAACATGCCCAGTATTATCCTACGCTGTGGGGTCTGGGGAGGGTAGTGTGTACACCGACCTTACCCTTACCTTGTGAGGATAAAGAGATTGTTTCCAATAGACCCTCGGCTCAGGAAAGTATAAGCATCACAGAAGGGACAGTACCAAAAAGCCATATAAAAGTAGAATAAAAATAACAAGATATTAAGGAGATCAACAATGAAAGGAAACAACGGCTAGTCATAAAAACCTACTACCAACAGAAAGCGAGACTGTGTGCCAATACTACTATTTTAAAAACTCTAAACTACCTACTCCACTACTCTAATCCTCGACCTCCATAAGGGTCATGTTCTCGGTCAGCTGAAGTTCTCCTACTAATGCCCAATCACCTCACCGTACCTCTTCTTTGGCCTACCTCTACTTCTCCGTAGGCCTTCCAATGTCAACCTCTCATACCTCCTCACCGGGGCGTCTCTGCTCCTCCTCACATAACCAAACCACCTAAGCCGCGCTTCCTGCATCTCGTCCTCGATAGAGGCCACACCCACCTTGTCGCGAATAACCTCATTTCTGATCCTATCTAACTTGGTGTGCCCGCACATCCATCTCAACATACTCATCTCTGCTACCTTCATCTTCTGGACATGAGCGATCTTGACTGACCAACAATCAGCCCCATACAACATCGTTGGCCTGACCACTCTGTAGAACTTACCTTTAAGTTTCGGTGGCACCTTCTTGACACACAAAACACCGGAAGCGAGTCTCCGTGTCATCCATCACGACTTAATACGATCTGTGGCATCTTTATTAATCTCCCCATCCCCCTGAATAATAGACCCAAGGTACTTCAAACTTCCTCTCCTAGTGATGACCTGCGAGTCCAGCCTCACTTCCCCTTCCCTCCTTGTGTCTCGCCACTTAACTTTAACTCTAAGTATTCTGTCTTGGTCCTGCTCAACTTGAAACCTTTAAACTCCAGGGTCTGTCTCCGTACCTCTAATTGCATTCACACCGTCTCGCGTTTCATCAATCAATATAATATCATTTGTGAATAGCATGCACCATGGCACCTCTTCTGGGATATGGCATGTCAGTACGTCCATCGCCAGAGCAAACAAAAAAGGGCCGAGTGCTGAACCCACAAAATGGAAAGTTAACTTTATACTTTCCATTTTACCCTTAATTAGAAGTTTTTTTATAGTCACACAAACTGAAAGCCCCACAAAAGTTTTTATCCTTAAGCTTTTAAGACCACAAGTTTCAAAAGTTTTCCTTCTCTTCTTAAACTCCGTGCTGAGTCAAACTGCATTGCACAAATCGAAATGGAGGGAGTAACTACTACTCATAAGAGATAATCTCTCCTTCCCAATTTATCTGGACTCTTTCTTTTTTAATCAATCCCAAAAGGAAATACTTCTTTAGAAACAATTTAATTTTATTTCATTTTATCCTTGATGAGATGATTTACCGCCATGCAAATTTCTATTGCTTGTTTAGGCCACAAGTTTAAAAAGTTATCTTTTTTCTTTCTTACTTCGTGCTTAGTCAAATACCGCCACATAAATTGGGACAGATGGAGTAACATATTTGTTGTCTTCAAATTTTTTTTGTTGATAGAGCTTTATTCCATTGTATTCAGCTCTACTACAATACATTGCACAAACCAGACCAAGCTTATCCTAACCCTTTTTGCATGCCTTAATGAGTTGGATGTATGAGAAGATAATTTTAGTGATTAGTTTGAACTCTGAACAAAATTGACGCAACCCTTCGTGTTTTTGGCTAGTGAAGGGGGCAAGCTAGCTACTGCTAATATTGTCACGATTTTCCTAGAACATTTCCACTAGTGTTTGTAGTTGTTTGCTAGACTTGGTATTTTGAGCATTCTAAGTGATGCTCCTATAGTTGTATAATGACTTTAGCCTTTTGTTTTAATATATTATACAGTAATCATTAATTACCAAAAGTAAAACCTCTTTCTGGTTTAGCTATCCATTATGTAATCAACTGTATTACTAAATTTTACATAATCAATTGTAATATTCTCTTCCCTATGCAAATATTGTTTGGTATAGACTATAATTTTGTAGCAGCAGTTGTTTGCTCCTATTACGTACCTGATATAGTCATTACACATTACACAATCATAGGAGCATCTCTTAGGATGCTCAAATTACCAAGTCTTAGCCAAAATATTGCAAAACTAGACGAAACACTTCTAGGAAAACTTGTTCCTGCTTAATTTGCCACTAATGAAGCAATAACAAAATAAAGTGGAACTGAGTTCATGACAATGTTAATATTAGCTAGCTTGGCCTCTTCACTAGCCAAAAACACCAAGGATTGCATCAATTTTTTTTCAAACTAATCATCTTAATTATCTTCTCATGCATCTAGAGATGATCTAATTATCGTTGTTTCAACATATGCTATACATTAAGCACAAGTTACGTTCACGTCTCTGATGCCATGAACAAGAACTTTGGGAACTAAATGATTTCGGCCTCTAGAATTGCGAAGCCTAGTTTGAGGTACTTTGTGTACACTGCCTGGACCAAGCATCCTGCTAAGTGCTTCTGGACATATCATCCGTATGGCTATACCATATGGTCGGTTCAGTAATCTCTGCAACACCTTTGCTCCTTTTATGTAGTTACCCAACTTTAGTAATAATGTTTCATAGTTATAGTTAGCCTGGTCAAGACCGGAAGCACGAGCAACTTCTTTCAAGGTGCTTATCTCATTGTTATCCCGGTAAAAAGGCTATGTATACTAATCAATACCATACTTAAATTCTACTCTACTCAACTTTTCAAGAAAGCAAATTCAACGGTATCATTATGTGGTAATTTGGCTAGGTTTCTTTCTAAATTAAGTGCGTGCTAAAAAGATTTTGAAAATACAATGCCTCAAAATTCCTTACCGCTGCATTTATACGACACAGAATCCGATCATAAGTAATTCACATATATGGTAGGCCAATAAATAAAATGAAACAGCAATACAGTTGATTTTGTCTGAGTCTTAGTAAATAGAAATAGAATTATCTGATACTTGTGTTTCGAAGAGGTAGCAGATACAGTGTGATTTAATGAAGGTGCACGCAAGTGCCTAGATATCACCATTACTAAAATAAAAAGTAAAAAATGACATTGTTGAAATTAATCCTCTTAAAACATGCCCTGGAGGATGATGAAAGAATTTTTGTGGAGTGGGAAGAAAGGAAGAAAAAGTACCACTTGGTAGATTGGAAAAAAAATTTAACATTCGTAGCAATGGGTGGGGGCAAGAGATACAAACATGGTCCATATTTCAATAGTACATCTTTAGAGGAATAGATGGGGAAATTTGAACATAAGAGAACATAATATGGCGGATAGTGAAGACGACTAAATGTGGGAGGTCGAATGAAGGTTGGTTTTTGGGAAGGTAAGAACTACATATGAATTGAACTTGAGGAAATGGATCATGTCGGAAAAGGAAAATTTCACAAGATGTGTTGCTTAAAACATCAATAATGTCACCGGGATATATTTTTTGGCGGGAGTAACGCTGTGAGGGACAATTTTATTGGAGGCCTTTCCACGGGGTGTGCTATGGTGTATGGAAAGAGGCGACAGTGGCATGATTATTAATATCTCTGTATATTTCAATTTCTCAACTGCTCTTAAAGGATTTAAAATAAAAAAAGTATGTGGTTTAGAAAAACATATAACCTATGCCTAGGACGCCATTTATCGAACCATGAAGGAAATAAAGCAGAAGAGAAAGCATATTGGCTAGTGATGTGAGGTCCCAATTCTTGACTGGTGGGGACACCAAAGGCGTCTGCCCTTCCATCCCTGCCATCCTTTTTTGAATTAGGAAAGCCTAGGTCATACCTTGAAAAGATGTACTTTCTTCTCTTTCTAAGCAATTTGGATACATAATTTCTTTTTAGGTAACTAAGTTTATGATTTTGCTTGCAAGTTTAGTTTGTTTGGTGCATTATCTGTTTCCTCTTGAAGATAAATATTTTTAAAAATTAATTACTTCAGTGAATACTTTATTACATCACAACCAATTTCTCTTTTGCCTGTCAATCTTTTAAACTATTTGGTTATCCTTTTTCTGATGGTTTTTTTTTTTTTTTTTTTT
>MU790362.1:32856-45641 GCA_026770625.1 Nicotiana glauca
GGGGTTTAGATAAAGTTCTGTTGTACCTGCATCAATTTTGACATGGTATGCCCAATCACTAGGGGAGGGCATAGTTTAGGCAAAACCCTAATTCTATAAATTTAGATTTTTGGTTTGGTGTTTTGGAATTTTGGTTTGGATTTTCGAATATCTGACTTTATACTTTTTGTTTGGCCCTACCAATTCGACCTTTGTCCAGTCCTAAGCCCTATAGTAAATTAAATCAGACGACAACCGAAAAGGAGAATAGGGTTCCGAAGTATAACCAAGTATACTGGTCTTTTCTAGTTTCTACACGGTACTCACCACACTCGCTGCTTTCTGAAGTTGAGTAGCTTAAGTGCACCACTTTTGTTGGTCTCATCTCGCATACTTTTTGGTGTCACTCCAAGAAGTGGAGCAGTCCTTATCTATGAGTGACTCATCTGCTGCTATTGTAAACAAATTCAGACCAGTGGCATATTTCAAAGGTTTCATGGTTGAACGGGCATTTAATGGCTAAAAATCCTAACGATATATTACTTTGTTTTTCTTTTTATTGTAATACTTTTTCTTATATGAAGGTTTGCATTTGTACAATTTTTTTAAGAACCGTGGTATCCCGGTTAGCTTGCGATCACCTCAACTAATTCCATGGGATACCTGCTATCTCCCACCAGCAACATGTACCAGGCTAAGTTGATCGGACACAGGTGCGGGTGTCCGACACGGGTGCGGATCTAGAGATCGGATCCTTCGAGTTGTAAATGCTAAGATTCGGGAATACGGGTCCTAGTAGGGATACGGGTGCAGGGACCCGGCTAAAATTAATTAAAAAAATAAATAAAAATATCTCTAAATTTGTTAGAAATTTAGTGGAATACTTATGTATAGCTTGTAAAGTGTGGATTTCTTTTTTATTCTCAAGTTGTAAATAAGTAAAGGATTGATGTCGTAGATAAGGTATGTTATTTTCTTCAAATTTATCCTAGTTTTGATTCTGATTATGGAAATCAAATTATATCTTGGATCAAATTTTTCCGTCCGTTGTGGTCAAAGTACCCAAAAGTGTTTGACCAAATCCGGTACGGATCCCATACCCACACCCATACTAGTGTCGTGTCGACGCGAGTGCGGCACCTAAACTGAAGTGTCGGAGCAACTTAGGTATTAGGTAACTCTATCCACCAAGCTTGGATAGATGGAAAGAAATCACCTAGTGTTTTTCATCCGCTGGGATTTGAATATGAGATCTCACCCACTTCATTGACCACTAGGCAATACCTTTGGGTGGTTTGCATTTGTACTTACAATTATCAAATTTTCAAATGATTGTGGTGGGAGTGAGGAATTATTAAGGCACTTGGCAAGGATACTTTATTTGGACATTCACTTTTGTAGGAAGAAATCCAACTTATAGGCTCAAAACTAAAAATCCGAAATAAAAATCCTAATAATTTGAAATCAAACTTTAAATCACCAAATGAATCCAAGCTTATGTGGTTTGGATTTGGATTTTAATTTCTAAAATTGAAAATAGTTTTCGACCCCACCCTACCCATCACTCCTCCTAAAACCCTTGCCAAGGAGTCAACTGACTTTTTCCTACTTTGCTACCTTAGCAACTCTAACAGCCAACATCTAGGTTAGAGGTAGAGGATCCTTTCACTTGTTTATTTCCTACTTGTCAAAAAATATCTTGCATTCTACTATGCATTTCCTTTAAAGTTTTCAGTAGAAGGCTATAAAGTGGATTATGTGTCAATTTATTGAAAGATAATTATCTGCGGTATAAAGACACAAGAACTTAAAGCCACAAGTTATTATTCATACTGCTTTATCCACATAAAAGGAAGTGGATTGTTTATTGAGGAGATGTTGCTTTCGCGACTTGACTGTTTATTTCTACTTCATATGGTTCTTACTTCTAATTATCCTTGGTATAAATCACAGGTTGCTGGAAGTAGGGCAAGATTTCAGGATCCTCGTTCTATCAATCCTGGATTTATTGATGATGTTCGGGGGACTTCGGATTATACGAATGCTGGGCACAATGTTTTTCCTGGGTCTTCAGGGAATTTGAATGCGGGCCGCCCTACTTTTCAAGGATACGAGTCTCCTGCTGGACAGAGCAGCAATATTCAGCAAGGCGCTTACCACCAGAGTTATCCTGCTCAACAAAGTGCCTATCAAGGTTCTACAGCTAAAGGTGGCTACCCTAGTGGTAGTCCTTCCCAATTGCCTTACCAAAACTATAATCCTCATCAAGCTCCATATCAGAGCATGAACTCACAGCAACAGCAGCAGCAGCAGCAGCAGTATCAGCAGCCGCCGTCATACCAGAACATGACTGCACAAGGTTCCTACCATTATTGATGCTAGATACTAAGTTCCTCAAAATACTTATGGCAGGTTTTAGTCACTCTTGTACCCTAATTTAATCTCATGTTGTGGTATACTTGTTTCTGAAAGTGTTACTAAAAGTAATTTAACTGCTTGCATTCTATGGAACTTTACCCCACCCCCTAGTGCATTGGTTGGAGAGGTTAAGTAGTTAAATGTTTGGCAAATTTTCAGAGATCTCGCGTCAGTTTTCCTCTGTAACATTTAACTTCCCTGTGGCTTACGGTAATACACTGAATTCCCTTAGATTTCTTGGTAATGAGATTGTTACTCTTTAGAATTTGTTTATTCTACATATATAAATCGATTGATTTACCTTGCTGTTTAAAATATATTTATTCTACATAGATTAATTTAAGGGGAACTATAAACATACAAGTACATTCAAGTTGTTCTCCTTTGAGTGAGAGTACAAGTTATTCTTAACATTTCTTTATCTTACCTCGTTACAAGGCCTGGTTGAACTATGATAGTTTTTTTATTAGTCAATATCTGGTATTCTTGTTCTCCTTTACCTTTATTACAGACAGTTTCCTACATGGTCAATGAATGAATCATGCATCTTTGTCGTTTTGTTCAGATACTAGTTTCGTGTAATGGTAACGGTAATTTGGGAATCGATTGTGTGGTGATTAATAATGATGGAATCTTTATGCGATGATTAATACGTAATAAAGAGTTTATTATACAAGAATTTCTTAGTTTTAAAGACAATATCTTTAAATAGTTCAATTTTCATTTTGCTATTCCACGTATTGTTGTTCCATATTCTACTACATACTAATATATAGATTACTAAAAGAACTTAGTGCGATTGTTATTTAATATTGTCAATCAAACGTTAATGCTTGTGATTATTTTTTCTTATGCAGCCAATCATACACAACATTAGTCACGTGACAACTTTCTTTTAATGCGGGGTTTTATACTTGGGTTAATTAAGCCAAAACAATCAAACAAACGACTGAAAGGCTAAGCCAGCATTTGGCTATAGATCCCAAATTTATTTTGAAAAATGTAATAAGTTTGGTTTGAAGATGAAAATATGTTTGGATATAGGTTTTCAAAACATATTTTCCAACTTTATTTTGTAAAAGTATGTATATAATTTTCAAGTTTTGGGATTTTGGCACAAAATCAGCTGATTTTCGGATTTGGGATTTGGGATTTGTTCAAAAGATGGGCAAAATTTATGGCCAAACATGAGTTTTGAAAATAAATCCCAAATTTATTTTGGCAAAACTCATGGCCAAACGAGGCCTAATATGTTGGGTGAAATTTAAAACTAACCAGATTTACAATTGGTCGTTCAAAAATAGCCCAGTTTCAAAAGTAATCGAAATTTAGCCACTTTTCATGTAAATAAATCTGAGCGAAAACACTGTTCAAAACCCAAAAAATACGCCAGTATATTATGCTGGAGTTCCAGCATAAGTATACTTGAATTCCAGCATATTATACTGGAGTTCCAGGATAAGTATGCTGGAACTCCAGCATATCGAGTTCCAGGATAAGTATGCTGGAGTTCCAGCATAAATACACTAGAACTTAAACATAATATACTGGAGTTCCAGCAAGTATACCGGTCCAGTATAATATACTGGAGTTTGGAGCATCGATGCTCCAGTCTCCAGTATATTATACTGGAGCCAGCAAAGTATACCAGTCTAGTATAATATGCTGGAGTTCATACACAGGTGCACCGACCTCTAGTATATTATGCTGGACCGGTCTCTGTTACAGCAGAATAGTGGCCATTTTTTATTGATTTGGTAAATGCTGACTATTTTTGAATGACCAATCCGAAAACTGGCTAGTGCTAATTTTACTAATATGCTCTGTCTAAAAATATGGATATCACCTCTCTTCTTGTAAAACTAGTTTTAGTTCTGTAAAGTGTTGGGACGGGATTCGGAGCAGTGGCGGATTTAGGATTTAAAGGTTGCGGGTGCCACATTATTTTACGAACATAGATATATTGCTATTTATATAATTAAAGTAAGATTTTCATTTAATCGATTTGATCCATGTTGAGTTTTGGTTCGGCCTATTCATCTTTTCGAGTTATACAGACAAACCGAACATGTGAAAAGAATTGGTATTAATAGTTATGACAATCTAGAGCAAAGTGCAAACTTTCAAGATATTATTACATCACAAAAAATAGGAGAAAATAATTTGAACCAAAATTAATAACTATAACTTTCTTGAGAAGATAAGAAAAGACTTACCAATTTAATGACCCTAGAAATTGAAACTAGTTTAATCCTGTATATTTAGCAAATTGTAAATAATGCCAATACATTAGGCAGTGACTGATCTAGGATTTAAAGGTTGCGGGTGCCACACTATTTTACGAACATAGATATATTGCTATTTATATGATCAAAGTAAGGTTTTCATTTGATCGGTTTGATCCATGTTGAGTTTTCGTTCAGCCTATTCATCTTTTCGAGTTATACAGACAAACCGAACATGCGAAAAGAATTGGTATTAATAGTTATGACAATCTAGAGCAAAGTAAAAACTTTCAAGGTATTATTATATCACAAAAAATAGGAGAAAATAGTTTGAACCAAAATTAATAACTATAACTTTCTTGAGAAGATAAGAAAAGACTTACCAATTTAATGACCTAGAAATTAAAACTAGTTTAACCCTGTATATTTAGCAAATTGTAAACAATGCCAATACATTAGGCACATTTACGCCAATACATTTGACTGATTCTTTTCCTTTTCTTTTTCTTCAATTAACTGTGCAACCAAAAAAAGTTAGGAAAAATTAAAATAGAAATAACTAACATAATGCAAATATGTACATAGTACATATAGAGGACTCGATAAAGCAGATGCGGAGAAAATTTTTTTGTCTGTGAGCTTTAGTTTTGAAATTTTGATTGTTATTTGATGAAAGGAGTTGCTTTCTTTAGTTTAAAAACGAAAAGGATATTGTTATATTTAAAAAGGTAAAGAAAAATAAGGAAATCCAGAAGATGAAAATATATGAGGCTGAAAGCGTAAAATTGAAGCTCAAAAAATTTAAGTATCTAAGGCTGTAAAGCCTAAAATTGAAGCTCAAAAACTTTAAGTATCTAAGACTGTAAAACCTAAAACTGAAGCGATAAAACTTTAAGAGTAAATGTTGAATAGGATTCGAACATGAGCATCTAGATACAAAATACAGTACGTTACCAGTGGCACCAAGCACATGTTCGCTAAACTGGGTGCCATCGATTGGTATATATAAGATTTCTTCTATATATACACAGAATTATATAAGTTTCGGCCGAGGTTTGCGGGTGTCGTGGCACCCCGTACTCCCTTAATAGATCCGCCCCTGACATTAGGCACATTTACACCAATACATTTGACTGATTCTTTTCCTTTTCTTTTTCTTCAATTAACTGTGCAACCAAAAAAAGTTAGGGAAAATTAAAATAAAAATAACTAACACAATGCAAATATGTACATAGTACATATAGAGGATTCGATAAAGCAGATGCGGAGAAAAAGTTTTTGTCTATGAGCTTTAATTTTGAAATTTTGATTGTTATTTGATGAAAAGAGTTGCTTTCTTTAGTTTAAAAACGAAAAGAATATTGTTATATTTAAAAAGGTAAAGAAAAATAAGGAAATCCATAAGATGAAAATATATGAGGCTGAAAGCGTAAAACTGAAGCTTAAAAAATTTAAGTATCTAAGGCTGTAAAACCTAAAACTGAAGCGATAAAACTTTAAGAGTAAATGTTGAACGGGATTCGAACACGAGCATCTAGATACAAAATGCAGTACGTTACCGGTGGCACCAAACACATGTTCGCTAAACTGGGTGCCATTGATTGGTATATATAAGATTTCTTCTATATATACATAGAATTATATAAGTTTCGGCCGAGGTTTGCGGGTGGCGTGGCACCCCGTACTCGCTTAATAGATCCGCCCCTGATTCGGAGGTCAATCTTTTTCTATTGAGGGTATAATTATTTCATCAATAACAAGTTCGTCAAAATTGAATACTTTTAAGATTGGTCTCTTCCACGCAACCTTCATCTAAAACCAGAATAATATTTTGCAACCATTAACGATTAGCAGCAATAAACAGCTATAGCTATGTGGTCTCTGACTGTCAACTAACCATGTAGGGTCTGTATTTAATTCTAGCGAGACTAGAGTATGCATGGGAGCCCAAGTAGGAAGCAACGGCCAACTTCTTCTTATAAAGATTGTGTTTAAGTCACTTTGTGCACATTTGCTCGACTATTCTATTAAGTACATTTGTTATTTCTACCCGCACGAGCTAGTAACTCTGTCTAGGAAGGTTTAAACTGATGGCCAAAATTATGACCTAAGGTTCGTAATTTCTGCTGAAATTAGATGGCAATGAGGCAGGGCTACTTAGCTAAAATTATCAGATTCATTTTTTTGGCCCACTAGGAGGGGCTCAAAAGAGAGCCTAGTAATGTGTAACAACTTACTTGCATCTGGTGTTTACACCAAGCCAATGAATATGAGATAATGTTTTGCATATACTCGTTTTAGGACATAACCATGGTTAATTGATATGTATATTTTATTTTAATTTGTTAATTCTTAAGGTTAATTATTTAGTTAGGTGTTAATACCCGGTGTGAAAAAGTATTTGCATTAGTAAAGCCTTTGCCTTAGGTCCCTACAATTTTGTGGCCCAAAAAATTTAAGATTTTTTTTTGGGGCCCTAGTGAATTTTATAATTTTTTTGCTTTAGTAAAAAAAAATTACTAAACTTTATAAAAAAAGAAAGAAAGAAAGATTGCTTATTTTTTAATAGTAGAAATATTTTATAACTTTCAATTAAACTATTTAGATCTTCATATTAGAAAATAATATTCTTTTATAACAAGATCCAAGGCAATGTATTACTAACACATGGGTAAATATCTTATTAACTTGAATTAACAAATAATAATATTACTATAAGATATTTGTTGCGTATGGCTGGACACCCCTAATTGCCTTAAGATCCTCTGTGGTGCGTAAGGCTGGACACTCCTCAAACCCATCAATATTAAGTAACCCTTTGTAGCCGTCATATGTATGATTTCTGTCACCGAGAGCCATCCTATAGTCCACTCGACCTGACTTGCTTTTAGAGCTTTCAGATGGAAGACCCAAGCTTCAAACCCTTCTGGAGCATTGTAATCTTTCACCCTTTCGTCGTATCTCTCGATGAAGTTATCTTTTCTTGAACCATAGCTCAGGAATTTGGGGTGATGGCGGAGATGCTCGATCAACAACATTTGTAGAAGAACACTGCAGCCTTCAAAGAATTGAGCCCCGAATCTACACAATGTCAATGCCCGGTAAATATCTGCCAACACTAGAGGAGCAAGTGTGTGATCTTTCTTTGTAGTGAGGGTTTGTGCAACTCTGGCCATGCGGGTGTCTACCGTCCCTTCTACATTTGGAAAGACTATGATTCCCAAGAACGCAACTATGAAGGCGAACCTACGATGAATTTGCCAAATGTTCTTGTCCTGTTTGTTGTTCGATCATTTTTCATGTGTTTTGAATCCGACCGAATGCCCAAATCTGTAATATGGAAATTGAAAGGAACATCATCTTTTGTCCACATGATCCTTCTTCATTTGCTTGCTGATATTAAGAAGATCAAAGAATTTGTGCACAGATGGGGCTCTCGGGAATATCAAATGTTGTTTTCTTAAGTCCCGACCAAAATGAATGTATCCAGCTATTAGCTCCAGTGTAGGGGTGAGCTCGAAATCGGAGAAGTGAAAGACATTGTGCACATGATCCCAAAAGGTTACCAAACCTTTGATCAAATCTTCCTATGGCTTGATTTCCAAAACGTCTGTAAGGACACCCAACTGCTCTTTCACCTAATCCTGACCATCTGTATCCATATACACAACTGCAACTGAGCCTGCTCTATGACCAGTAGTTTCGGGTTCTAGATAGTGTTCATCTTGGTACCTATGAATGGTTAAGGTTAGGGTTGCCTCTGGTGGACTTTTGCGGAAACAGTGCTTGACTCCCAAAGGAATGAATAAAAGTAAAAAGAAAAATGACCCTTTCCCCTTCTACACGAAAGTGGTTATTTTTGTAAATGTGGCCCTTTCACAATTCCAAGTAAATTTTGAGGCCGGGGGGAAGACACTTGGATGACAGACTTTGTTCGTTCTCTACGAAAATAGCCTTTCAACAACTGAAAAAAATATTCTAAGGCTATCTCGGCAAGAACAACTTAAGACTTAACCGAAGCTGGGTCGGCTTATTCTTTGACTAGAGACCTATCTACCCTTCATTTTGTTTGGTTAATTTTGCAAAAAGAGGCCAAATCCTATGTAGATTGCCTACGTATCTCACATCCGGTGAGAATTAGACATGCGTAGTTCGGGCAGTTTTGACATAATTTAAAAAAAACATGAGTGACTTGTTTTGGAATGACTCTTTTTTGTTTTTTCTCTTCTCTTTTTTGTTTTTTCAAACTCATTTTTTTTGAAAAAAATTCGGCAGAGTTTCAGAACATTTTCAAATACCGAGATTTTCAGAATGTGGTTTATTTCCTTTTTACGTCACTCTTGGTTTTTCCCCTGATTATCTTTTCCTAGCCGTTCAGCATGCAGGCCGCAACAATTAAATATTCACATAGCACGTAAGATGCATCAGGATGGTCTGTTATTTTGGGTACACCTGTCCTAGACAGACCCAACCCCTATGTTGAGTCCCCTAAGTCAAATGCATGTGATACAAACAAACGTTCCTACTAGGGATCTGACTTGAGGTTTTGTTAGTCTAGGTTTAAACCTAGGGTTATGTTCTAGACTGAGCTTACTCGAGCAGACAACTCGAGCCGAGGTGGGGGCAACGTACCGGGAGCACGAAAGTTTACCCGGCCTTGTTGCTGACCCAAGCCTCTTTCTAATTGGTATGGCTTCTAATAGAAAGTGGGCCACGCGTACGTGTGTACCAAATTTTAGAAGACTCAGAAGGGTGGAGCAAAAAGGAATTTTAATAAAATTCAAGCAATATTGAAATGTCAAATAAACAACAATTAGCACATTAGATTCATAAAATACAGTAATATTAACAATAAATAAAGCCAAGCAAAATCAAACTAAAAGCTCAAATTCTTGAACCTTGAACCAGAGATTCTGGATTCTTCTTCCCAGTAGAGTCGCTAGAGTTGTCACACCTCTTTTTTACTATCCCGAAAAGGGGTATAAGGGAGTTTTTTCAATTTAAGTGACAATTGAAACATGATTATTTATATTAAAATCAGAGTCGCCACTTGGGATAATTTATGGTGTCCCAAGTCACCGGTTTAAAATCCCGAATCGAGGAAATTTGACTCTATTTACAGTCTGCGAACACAGAAATTCGGGTAAGGAATTTTGTTAACCCGGGAGAATCTCAAATTCTATGGTTCTAGCACGGTCACTTTAATCATACTTGTATTAATCAAATTGTCTAATTGCTTATTTTACAACCTATGTGCATTTGCCTTTTTTAATTAAGAAATTATCTTTAAACAGGTCACACATACGTGTACCCATTTGTTTGGCGCATCAAAAATTATGTTACGCGAACGTGTCCACAATTAATAACGATTTATTATTATTATTAAGAAAGTTTAGTCGAAGTTGCGTGAACGCATACTCCGATTTTATTTTTAGAATCGTAATTATGTCACGCGAACGTGTATACAATCACGATGGTACATTTCACGTGCTTAAAGCAAACTACGAATATTTATTTTTAATATCTAAGTTATGATATTTTTGAGGGCCATGTATGATCTAATTATGGATGGCACACCTCAAACCATTTTCAAGAAATATACTTAATTAGGCCTAAAGATGTTCTTACTTACAAGTGGTTTGAACTTAATACTTAACTATTAGTTGTAAAAAAGGGGTTTGGGGTACATGTATGGGCCTTTACTTATTTTGGAAGAAACTGGACCAGCAACAGGCCCAATTCATTACTCAAGATAAGTTGTTTTGGGTGAAATAAGATCTGGGGAGGGTTGGGCTCGAAATGGAGCCCAAATAGAAGAATGGAAATAGCTCAAGCCTAAGGGAAACTGGCCACAGCCCAAGCGGCCCCATTTGGCCCAAATTCACACTCCAAACACTTGGCAATGATAATTCAAATGCTAAGGCCTTAATAAAGCCCATCTGGCTATGAACGACATACAATAACATGATATGCAAGCCCCAAAAATCACAATACCCAAATAACCATGTTATACACTTTTAAATCATTGTTTTACTATTAGTGTTAGCAATATACATATGGAAGTTGAAACTACTCAATAGTTATGCTGAATTCATATGTACAACTATCCTAACAATACTGAAATTCTAAGCAGTTTGAATTGGAAATATACAGTAGTCATCAAACATATAACCTCTTGTTCAAATTGTAGCTCTTAAAAGGAGTTCATATTTTTAAGACTGGACCCTAAAGGGAATTAAACCAGCGAAATAATGACATGAACCAACCCTGAATTGAGAATCAATACTGAATTAAGCAAACTTAACAGAACCAACAAAAGATGTTCATCACCTGACTTGGACCCATATTACAGAAAGCCTAAGTATTCTAGATACTCAATAAGAGGACTCTTAGCCAAAACACAAACCATCATAGTAGACTAAGATCCTAAATCATACTTGACGATGAGATACAAATAAGTAAAATAAATGAGAGGAAACACACAAAAAGGAAAGCTAAAGTTGATAAAGAAGATACATGAACTAAAAAAAATATGTGAATAAAATTCAGCAGGCAACATTTGTCATTAGATCTCCACATTTTTGACTACATATTTCAAACTTGCACTTCACATATCATTCATGGTCCAAGAAGTAACTGGAAGTCAAATTAAAGCAAAAAGGGAGTGAGGATTTCAGCAATGGCAGAAAGCAGGAGCAAAGCAACAAATCAACAGCATGACTCAACTTCTTTGAACCCTCTTTAGACCCAGAAAACCAGAAATTCCATGAAAAGCTCTTAAAAAATTAGAAGACCGGCCAGTAATATAGACAATTTTTTTTCTTAGGGTATGAATCTCTCATTTTTGTGTGAAGGAAAGGGTCTATATATAGCCTTTTAGGAGTGTTACATGCTGAAGAGAATAATAAAATTATTCCTTCAGCCACAAGGCATCTTTTTAACCAATTTGGACATCTGGCTGTCCCTCATTGGCTTATGTATTTTGTGCAAATCAAATGAGGCCAGCTGCCCCTATTCTAGAGCCTTCCAATATAAACCATATCTGAAAATCCTGTTCTTATTTCCCAAACTAAGCTCCTAAGTTTTCAATTGTTCAATTAAGACCCTAGGAGTTTCTAACCATTTACAAACTAAGGCAAATAACACAAAGTAGACAAGTATGAATAAAACAAATCAAACAGTAAACAACACTAAAAAGGTGAACATCTGGACTCTTAAAAACAAACCAGAAAAGATTCCATTCCATAATAAACTTCAAAAATCCCGTTTTAATGACAAACGTATCTCTAAGACACGAACAATGATAGATGAACGGATATTGAGCATTTAACCAATTGAATCATAAAACCCTGGAATTTAAATCGTGCAATTAAAATAAAGGAAGAAGAGATAGAAAATCAAGATAAACTAAGATGAACACAGAAATCACGATAAATCTATCCTAAACAACTAAGAACTAACATAAGCAAGTATAAAACAAATAACACCTAATTAATTCAAACAGGTGGACTGGAACAAAAAAACATTCAAAAAAATCCGGACAAGTAAACCATTAGAATTACCAGAAAATCAAAAAAATAACAAAAATTAAAGAAACAAACAAAAGAGGAAGAAGTGAGGTACTAGCTAACTAGAAATATCATAGTGACTGAACTGAACCAGCGAACAAGGAGGGCAAAGAAACCCGACGGGGCACACTGGCTTGGTCAAGAGCTGTGACTCTAAAAAATGAACCAAAACTCATATTAATCAAAGGTTCTCAATGAGAACGATTGCTTAACACGAGTCTTGAGTCGAATCGAACTCTGGGAGGCAAAGAATCAGAATTAGAAGAATTAGGGTTTTCTTCCAATTTTCAGATTTGAGAGTGTTTTTGGGGAAATTGATGATGGATTTAGGAAGAGGAGGGGACATGGGTTGCTTGGTATCAATTTGGGGAGGTTTGGAACACCGGAATCGCCGTGAGGCAATTTTTGGTGGGCGGTTGGCGGCGGAGAATTTTAGGGCAGCTAGGGTTTATATCTAGGTTAGGATAGAGACTGAATAAGGGGGTTCGAATGGGTATCGGGGTGGAGGGGGGCGTTTGGACAGAGGGCCAGTTCCCATCCGTTCGATCAAAAGGGATCAACAGATGAGACTTGATGGCCATGAAACGTCATCGTT
>MDKF011002244.1:0-19333 GCA_026770625.1 Nicotiana glauca
CATATTTATATGCAGATCCTATCTATGCGGCCTCATTTTTCACAATTGAAGTACATCATGGTGGATCATTTCTGCATACTCCAACAAAAGGCTACATAGGTGGAAAAGTTAAATACTTTGACTATGTAAATGGGGCAACGATAAAGCTATCAGATTTTAAGAATATAACCGAGCAATGTGGTTATGACAAGCAGTCTGTGGTATTGTGGCACAAGTATGGTTTAGGCCTTTATAAGGTTCGGTTAGTTGGGAGCAACACTGAAGCTGCTAGAGTTGCTACTTGCATGACAAATGAGAGAGTAGTTGAGATATATTTTGAACATTTGAATTTTCATAGTGACAAAAATCAACATCACGAGCTAATGGAAATGAATTATTTGCCAATAATTGATGTAGGAGCAAACAGTGATGGTTCTCATGATGATGATTCTGATTATTTTAGACAAGAGGGGTTGCTCTGATGGTAAACAACCTCCACTTCCAACTGAGAGGTTGTGAGTTCGAGTCTCCCCAAGAGCAAGGTGGGAAGTTCTTGGAGGGAAGGATGTCGGGGGTCTATTTGGAAACTGCCTCTCTACACTAGGGTAGAGGTAAGGTCTGCGTATACACTACCCTCTCCAGACCCCACTAAGTGGGATTATACAAGGTGGTTGTTGTTGTCTTATTTTTGCTCTAATCGATGGTAAGCAACCTCCACTTCCAGTCAAGAGGTTGTGAGTTCGAGTCTCTCCAAAAGCAAGGTGGGAAGTTCTTGGAAGGAAGGATGCCGAGGGTCTATTTGGAAACAACCTCTCTACCTCAGGGTAGGGGTAAAGTCTGCGTACACACTACCCTCCCCAGCTCTCACTAAGTGAGATTATACTGGGTTGTTGTTGTTGTTGTCTTATTTTTACCTACTCATTATTTTCATTACCAAGATTTGAGAAATTATTAATTTGTTTTCATGTAGTATTTCTTAATTAACATTCAATGATTATCTATATTTATCAAGAAGGTTTAAAATTTAAGATTATTTACATATAATCCAAATAACTCAAATATTTGACATGTTTAATGTCCGCGCATCCGCGCGGATGCTAATACTAGTTATTTGCTTATAAGCATATAGCCGTGTATAATAAAAGTTTAATTCATCAAAAATAATTTCACTTTTCCAAAATAAAAAAATTCAAATATATAATGTCCAAAGATTGGCAAAAATAAATTATAAAACATATAGTGCGTACAAAAATAGTGCAAAAGTTGTCAAAAGTTGAAAAGGATGGTCGTCCCATGCTTTAAAAAAAACAATTGGCATGTTCTTGGATGACATTAGTTTTGTGATAAAATTTAACCGAAGAATGATTGTTGCAACACTTTAAATAATACAAGGATGGTTTTTATTTAGTAGGGTAAGACAATAATGTAATCTTACTTTGTGTAGTTTAAGGATGATTTTTGCCAAAAACTCACAACTAGGTTCCGGACTCTTAAATTCTTCACTCACCTTTTGACCAAATCGTAACATGTCTGCCACCAAGTCAAAAAAAATGATGATTTGTCTTCGAGGTCTAGTTAGGGCAGTTAGCAATGAACAATTAATAAAGGAACAATGATACGAAGGCCTCAAAGATAACCTTTTACGGTTAATAATGGGCAATAAATAAAGAACAATCAATGAACAACAAATGAACAAACAATAAATATGTAGAGTAATTGTTGAACATGTTTAGGCAAGAAAAGCACAAAAGTTCTGTTGTATTGAATCTTCCTCCTCCTTACAAAATGACAAGGGCACACTTTATATAGAAAGGGGGAATCGCAACATAGTGTATTTCTAATAATGACAAGGAAATATTATCGGTACAGCTGTATAATGACTCGGTACAAATTTGTACTATTCTTGCAAACATGCTCAGCTCTATCCACTTGTCCTTGGGAGTTTTTCCGCCTTTTCATAACGATCATCGATTTGTACCGCTTCGAAATTGACTTTCGATATGCTTTCTCGAGGGATGCACCTCGGGGTCACACTTAAAATTCTGCTTCAAACTTTTTGAGATCAGGCATAGAGTGCCACAGTAACCCCAAAATCGAACTTCCCGATTCTAATCGTATGCGTAAAGAAATTTTACTACAGTGATTGCACACTCAAAATCAAGTGAAAATCACTATCTGGGTTATATCTGCACGAGATATTTAATAGGAGTGTATATTAGTTAAGACTAAATTGTCTAATAGACAAAATGTAGAGGGTGGGTCCGGATTTGCTCTAGTGATCCAGTAAGATTCAATTCCTCCTTAAACTCTTCACTCACCTTTTGACTAAATCGTAACATGTCTGCCACCAGGTCAAAATAAATAAATAAAAAAGAATGATGATTTGTCTTCCTACTGCTACGACCAAATCATGACATCTATTAAAAGCAATTCTTCCTTTCACTCTATAAATACAAAGCATTTTTCAGTTAGACTGAGGTAGACAGAGCAAAGCTTATTGATTTTGTTGCTCCATTTTGCCTTAAGAGGTCCCATTTCCTTTCCTTTTCTTTTTTAGTTCTGATGAACATTTTACATTTATATGTGTTGTTTAATTTATTTATAATTCTGAATATTATTATGAGATTCCATGATCCTTAAGCAAATATTAATTAACTAATTTCCTCCTTTTATGCTATCTCAAACTCTCTCATCATCCAGGGGAAGCAAAGGGACGAAAGAACAACCAAAGAGGTAACTTAGTATGATTTTTGTTTGAGACTTGAGATCTTACATAGTTAGTTAGTTATATATATATATATATATATATATATATATATATTTTCTTTTGTAAAAATGGTGTATTATTACAGTTACTTATTACTACATGTTTTTCACCTTACTGAAATGGCTTTTGTGGTTACTTTCTCGGGTAAGTTTTGAGGGGGGAAAATAAAAATATACTAATAGAGCTTATTTATTTTTAATTAATTAAAAAATGTACCCTCCCTGCTATTTTTTCTAGAGTTAATTTTTCTTTTCTTTCCAGATCCAATTCTGTATCAATATATCTATGAATTGACTAGAAGAGCTTGATACCAAAGCATTTTTAACCTGACATTCGTCTTTTAATTCAGATTTATATACAAATCAGGATGGTGAAAGTTATTGAGATGACAACTCCACTGCTTACTGAAGGCGCACGCTCAGATGTAATTAATACCTTTTCATTTATACTTTTTTGTTTTTGTTTTTGTTTTTGTTTTGTATACAAAAAAGCAACATAAAGGTAGGAGGTATTGCGTAGAGTTTCCGATCAACCCTTTTTTTACGAATATATATGCACTATTTATGTCTAAGAACTTACCTCCTATACTTGCTTTTCTAAGCAGTTTCACCCTCAAACCTTTAAAGCTTAGCTGGAAAAATTAATTGTGACTCTTTTTTCCCCCACTAATTACAGATGAAAGAAAAAAGTAAAGGGAAACATGTAGCGGTGGAAATTGGGCAACCAAGTGGTAAAAGATCTAAGGATTCATGCACCATATTCAAAGTAAATGTGGGGTTACGTGAATCAAATCCAGAGGCTTATACCCCAAAATTGATCTCCATTGGTCCTTACCATAATCAAAATCTTCAACTTCGCTTCATTGGTCCTTACCATAATCAAAATCCTCAACTTTGCTCAATGGAAAAATACAAAATATTATACCTAGAACGGTTTCTCCAGAGAGAGGTGCTTAATAAGGAAAGCTGCATCAAAAAATTAAAGGAAATAAAGGATGAAGTACTAAAATGTTATGATGATATAGATTATGAGGAATTTGATACTGGGAAATTCGTGGAAATGTTATTGCTTGATGGTTGTTTCGTGGTTGAGTATATTCGAGAGGATTGTTTGGAAAATCAGTCAAGAGAAGGACGAATTATAAACACAGATTGGATGGTATCTCTTGTAAATCGTGACCTATTGCTGCTAGAGAACCAACTTCCTTTCTCTGTCCTCACTGAAATTCATGGTATGAGTAACCATGTCGAAGGTGATATGTCATTCACAAAACAAGTGGAGAAGTCTTTTTTATCTAACTTGCCCAATATGTGCCCTGCATCCTTGGATGAGAGTACTACAGGTAATGCAGTCAATACGGAATTCAAACATTTACTTCATGTACTACACAAGGCCTGTCAACCTTCACAAGCGACAACTAGCACGACTCAACCTTCTCCGGCGACAACTAGCACGACTCAACCTTCTCCGGCGACAACTAGCACGACTCAACCTTCTCCGGCGACAACTAGCACGACTCAACCTTCACCGGCGACAGCTAGCATGACAGAATCGGAACATACGAAGCACATAACGTTGCATGGCAGCATGCCAAATGCAACCGAGCTTGTTGATGTTGTTGGAGTTGAATTTTCAAAAGTTCAAAATGTTTATGGGTCGTCGGACATAAGTAACATCCTTGGAAATAGGTCAGCATCACTCTTTGATATAAAATTTAAGAAAGGGCTACTGGAAATTCCATCTTTTGAAGTTGACGATATTACCGAGAGTCTCCTGCGAAATCTCATAGCTTTTGAACAGCATTGGCTTGATGTATATCCTACATGTTTTAGTGATTATGTAACTTTCATGGATTATCTTATTGAATCAGAAAAAGATGTGAGTTTGCTTCGCCAAAAAGGAATCATCAGGAACAGGATAGGAGAGGACAAAGAAGTGGCCAGCATCTTCAACAAAATGGGGAGAGGGGTTGCTGTTTCATCTGAAGACTTCTACTACAGAAAAGAATGCATAAACTTAATTCAACATTATGAAGACCCAAGAAACAAAACAATGGCATTTTTTTGGCGCACTTATTGTAGTAATTTCTGGGTAGGAATTGCAAGTGTGGGAGGCATCGTACTCCTCATACTCACAGCAATGCAAACAATGCTAGCTTTCAAAGCTGATTGGAAGAAGAATTCTAATGGATGATTGTTTGAATATCTCCATTTTAGTGTCTCCTCACAACTCCATACATGTAATTTGCATGTGCTTTGATGAGTTTAATTATTGGGTCAATGCTTTGTCCATTAAATAATTAGATGTGTGAAGAAGCGTAAGTTTTATCTTTTCCTTAAGTTGTGTTGTAATCGTAGAAGAAGCAGATTTTCAATTATCACCCTTTTATCCAAAATAAAAACCCCTCTTATAACTATAACCTCAATCGCAGGCTGTTTGAATTATTTCAGTCTATAGTTGACCCGTTATGTTTCTATATTCAATAGTACTAACTATTAGAAAACTGTGATTTACATGAAGTTTATCCTCCTAACTACAAAATTAGCAACGAATAAGTGCCTCACTAATTTGCATGCTAATTAGGCGTAGTTTGATGTCAGTCACATTTTAATTTGGGTCTTGACAAATTCCTTGTTGTTAAGATATGTTGTTAGTTTATGAATTACTAGTTGTTAACATATTGTTATATCAGGATATTTAGTTTACATTACAATCCTTATATTATTAATCCAAGCGTTACAAATCTATACATTGTAATCCATGCATATGGAGTTGATATCTGACACGCACACACACACAGAGTTTGGTGACTTTCTGCACAAGATTAGTGCCAGAACTATTCTCCATCTCCCTGGAGAAGACAATCGAGAATCCATAAGTGTTAGCATGAACCAGATAAAGTTCTCGAGTAGTTCTCTCGCATAATGTTCCAGGTACAGTCCATAAACATCCACCTTGTTTTATATATCAATAAATCATCATCCTCTACCTTGCAACATCAATGCATCATAATAATTTGCTGTGTACCAGGCAAGTACACCACGAAACAAACTTGAAATATAGGGGAAAAAGAATAATAAATTGAAATCTGAAAGACAAAGATGAGGATAGTTACACTAGAAATTACAGCATGTTCCACAACTCTTGCTTCAAGACTATAAATTAGAAACATAACTAAAAATCTGCAAAGAACAAACTATATTTTCGGAGTCCCTGATGAACCATACACCATGTACAAGATAATCTCTCAAATGGTCTTTGTTTCCATCACTTCTAGGTAAGACAAGTATCATAAAAAGCCAACTCGTCTGGTACCTGATCCCACTTCCCAGAGCTTGATTTCCATCCTGAAGCTTCATCCCCATCATTAAATATTGTATCAGCGAATAGGGTGGTACTGCGTGATCCCTCGCTTCGGAGGCAACTTCCTCAAAATGAAAAGGGCAAGCGAAGAAGGTAGTATCTCCACCAACTGCAAAGAGTTGACAGAATTCTGGTCATCCTCAAAACATATACACAATTATCCCTTTTGTCTTCTTTCTGTGCACGTAATATTGTAAATAAAGAAAGAAATATTGAGTACGTGAAAGACAGCCATTGAGACCCTAGGTCTAGCAGTAAGAGCGCAGCACATGATGTGTGGGTTACGCACATTGTGGTTCGAACTCTGCTGCAGACAAGAGCTTGGTATTGAAGTGGAGAAGGCTACAACCCGTGTGTCATTCCCTCGGACCGCTTATCAAAAAATGAAATGCAGGCCTTGTTTGTAAAACTAGTCAAGTCATAAGTCCACTTGGGAGAATAATCTCTAGGTTTAAAGTTTTGCAATATGTTACGAGTTAATTTAACTCAATGCTCAAGCACCAATGTTTTTCCCACTCGTGGGATTACACTGGGGTTGTTGTTGTTGCTTCTGCTCAAGCACCAATGTTTTGCTGAGCACGTGTAGTGTAAGGACTTAATATCTACCTGAATAGCATACACCACTCCATTAATTGTGAAAGACAGATATATTAACTTTGAAAAGTGACACAATCTGCAAGACTTTGAGTTGAGAGAACACAGGCAAACCTGATAGTATATCTCAGCCCAGAATAATACTAGCAGGGCAAAAGTTGTGAAGAATGCAAGACTAGGCATATCAAGCAAGATGTGCTGGATAATCTACACAAACATAACCTACATAGTTACAAACTGAAAGGAAACAAAGATAAAAATGGCAACCAGACGTCTAATCTATTTCAGTGCCTAACCTCAGGGTTCAACTTCTGAACATCCCGGCGAAATGCAAAAACAAGCGAGCGAACTACCAAAGGACAAAAACACGACTTCATTACTAAACCCAACAGGTCAAAGCAAAGTGAAATGTGCCGGAAAAATCTTTTTTTTCCCAAATAGTATAACCGGAGTACTGGATGGATCATTTGAAAAACACCTTGTAATATTTTCAATCAGCATGTTTCCAACATAAATAATTATGAAAGAAGATACCAACCTCGATTCACCAAGAAATTGAGAAAGTGGAAAACTTTCTAGTAGTCCATCCATACTCGGGAACTCTCATTTGAATCCGAATTAATTGCACCTGCAGTTTGACAAAGTTAGAAACAACCAGAGTCACAGGTACATTAAAGCAATATCCCCAGGGACTATATCTATTTTAGAACACATATTAACCATATGATTACTTGATAAGCAAGAAGATATATTTTTTTTTTTTGGGGACAGATGGAAGTTCAAATTATCATTCAAAATCAACAAAGGACACACATAAACGAAAAAACCAACTCGTAGCACCTTCCAATTTCAAACTGGAAGGCGTTTGCATGCTTATAAGAAGTTGCCCTTTTTATAGCATATATAAAGCCAATTTACAGGAAACAAGGAAGAGCGGATAGCTCTCATGGTAAATCAACGAAGCCTAATATTAATTTAAGAATTACCCAATTCACCCTCTGGAAGGCTTTTTCAGGTATTAAGGTCCCATCTTACCCTCACCCAGGTGAGCTTCACAAAGCATAGCCAGTTATAAGTACAAATGAATAAAGGATGAGGATAGCAGTAGATTGACAACTAGAGTGTAGTCTTTGTTGAAATATGAATAATAATAAACTTGTTTCCATTAATTCAAATTAGTTTACATTTGTCCACATGTGTCTACATTAGTTCATGAACTAGACATTAAGTAAGTACATGCATTAGAGTGTGAATTTCTTTATGCATTGGTGTCATCCATGTACCTGAGGTGTGGACTTAGTTATTGTGTTTACATATACACTAGGCTAGATGCATGAAAGAGTTCTCCTATAAATAGCTATGTAATCTAGCCATTTGATGTAAGCCAAGTTGAATAGAAATCCTCCTTTCCTCCATTTTTCTTCTTTGTGAGTTTTGAGTGTTCTTTTGTGTTGTCTTGCTCTCCCAAAATTTCTAACATTTGGTATCAGAGCACGGTGTGTTTGAGAGACAACCAAACTTGAAGAAAGATGACGAATAGTAATGGAACTCCATTCCAAGTTCCTATGCTCATAAAAGAAAACTATGGAAATTGGTGTATCCGGATGAATGCCTTACTTGGTGCCTATGATGTTTGGGAACCGGTGGAAGTTGGAGGTGATGAAGAGGAAGATGATGCTGCCTTTAGAAAGAAGGATCAAAAGGCACTCACTCTCATCCATCAAAGTTTGGATGACAAGATATTTGAGAAGATTGCAAATGCAACCACCTCCAAGCAAGCATGGGAGATTCTTCAAACTTCCTTTAAAGGTTTGGATAAAGTGAAAAGAGTTCGTCTCCAAACCTTAAGAAGAGAGTTTGAATCATTGCATATGAAGGAATCCGAATCCGTTTCGGATTATATTTCAAGAGTTTTGGCTATTGTCAATCAAATGAAGAGATATGGTGAAGACTTGAGTGATGATAGGGTTGTTGGAAAAATACTACGATCCCTTGATTCAAAATTTAATTATATTGTTGTGGCTATTGAAGAGTCCAAAGACTTGGACACCATGACCATTGAAGAACTCACGGGTTCTTTGCAAGCACATGAAGAAAAGTTGAAGAAACTGAAAGAAGAATCGGTTGAACAAGCGTTGCAAGCAAAACTTTCTTTCAAGGAGAAAGATGAAAAGCGTGGCTCGCAACAAAGAGGTCGTGGACGTGGACAAGGCCGTGGTGGAAGAGGAAGAGGTGGTAGTCAACCACCTAGCAAAGAGAACAAAAGCCAAGACTATAACCAAGGAAGAGGCCGTGGAAGAGGTAGAGGATGGAGGCAAAGTCAAGGAAGGTATGATAAGTCTAATATTGAATGTTATACTTGTCATAAATTTGGTCATTTTTCCTGGGAATGCAAAAGTAATGTGGAAGAGAAAAATAATTTTGTGGAGAGCAAAAATGAAGATGGAGATGGCACTCTACTTCTTGCTTGCAAAAGAGAAGAAAGTGTAGAGAAAAATCAATGGTACCTTGACTCCGGTGCAAGTAGCCATATTTGTGGAAAGAAGAATTTATTTGTGGAGCTTGAAGAATTGAATGGTGGCAACATCACTTTTGGAGATTCTTCACGGGTTAAAATCAAAGGAAAAGGTACGATTTTAATTCGCTTGAAAGATGGTAGCCACCAATTAATTCCTAATGTTTTGTATGTACCGGAGATGAAAAGTAACATTTTAAGCTTGGGACAACTTTTGGAGAAAAATTATGATATTCATTTGAAGGATAAAAAGTTGTTTATGAGAGATGAAAATGGGAGATTGTTAGCCAAAGTTCCTATGGCTAATAATAAAATGTTTATTTTGAATCTTCAAAGTGATGTTCCAAGATGCTTGCTATCATGTGCCAAAGATTCATCTTGGCTTTGGCATATGAGATTTGGCCATGTGAATTTTGATAGTTTAAGGTTGATGAAGAAGGAGGCCATGGTGATTGGGTTGCCAACAATTGATCATCCGAGCCAACTTTGTGAAGGATGTCTCTTTGGAAAGCAAGCAAGAAAAAGCTTTCCTAAGGAGTCTTTGACTAGAGCTCGATGCCCATTGGAGTTGATTCACATGGATGTGTGCGGACCAATCAAATCATCTTCACTTGTTAAAAGTAATTATTTTTTACTTTTCATTGATGATTTTTCTAGAAAAACTTGGGTTTATTTCTTGAAGGCAAAATCGGAGTTGTTTGAGATTTTCAAAAATTTCAAGAGTATGGTGGAGAAAAAAAGTGGCTACCAAGTGAAGTCATTGCGGTCCGATAATGGTGGAGAATTTACTTCAAATGAATTCAAGGTTTTTTGTGAAAAGAATGGAATTCGTCATTTTTTAACAGTTCCAAGATCACCACAGCAAAATGACGTCGTGGAAAGAAAGAATCGGACTATTCTCAACATGGCACGGAGTATGTTGAAGAGCAAAAATATGCCAAAGGAGTTTTGGGCTGAAGCAGTTGCTTGTGCGGTGTACTTGACAAATCGGTGTCACACCAAGAGTGTTCGTGACAAAACACCTCAAGAGGCTTGGAGTGGTTTCAAGCCAAAAGTTGCTCATTTGAGAGTTTTTGGGAGCATTGCTTATGCACATGTGTCGGATGAGAAGAGATCCAAACTTGATGATAAAAGTGAGAGGTATGTTTTCATTGGCTATGATCAAAATTTTAAAGGTTATAAATTATATAACCCAAGAAATGGCAAAGTCACCATAAGTAGAGATGTGGAATTTGATGAAGAGAATGCTTGGGAATGAAAATCTAAAGAGCAAGATTACTCTTTTAGTCCTTTCTTTGAAGATGATGATGGAAAATTTATCCCAAAAATATCTCATATAACACACAAAATGTACTACTTAAAAAGCTTCATTACAAGGCAAATCCTTAGTCGGTTTTTCCGCAACTTAAATCTGATTTTTCTCAAACTTTATACTTCATTTACAAACATCATATATAGTCATATCATGTCTTTAAAATCATTTAAATCATTATTAAAAAGTCTCATATTCATCTTAACTGGCTTAACACTTCGGCAAACCTTTCTTGTCCTTATAGAAGAATTTCATCTTTTTTGAGCTTGCATCAATTGACTCACGACGTACTTTCATGTGCAAAAACATGGGTTGTAACACTACCGCATTAAAAACCTTACCAGAAAAACTCAATAGGACAAAACTTTGGTTAAGGAAAAGAGTGCAGCGTGTAGTTACTCCCCCTGATGAAAAATCACTTAATGTCTCGAAGACGACGCATTCCAATATATATCAGCTTTTCTAATATTGAGGTTAGTAATGCCTTAGTGAACACGTCAGCCAAATTATCACTTGAACGAACTTGTTGTACATCTATTTCACCATTTTTCTGAAATGATCGTGAGTGAAAAAGAATTTCGGTGAAATATGGTTTGTTCTATCTCCTTTGATATATCCTCCTTTCAATTGAGCTATGCATGTAGCATTGTCTTCATACAATATTGTTGGAATATTCTCTTTCGAAGAAACACCATATATTTGCTGAATGTGTTGAGTTATAGATATCAACCAAACGCATTCTCGACTTGCTTCGTGAAAGGCTATTATCTTTGCGTGATTTGAAGAAGTAACAACTATAGTTTGTTTTGTCGAACGCCATGATATGGTTGTACCTCCACTTGTAAATAAATATCCTGTCTAAGATCGACTTTTGTGTGTATTAGACAAATATCCTGTATCTGCATAACCAATTAATGATGGCTTGGATTCATTTGAATAAAATAAACACATATCAATAGTCCCTTGGAGGTATCTGAATATATGTGTAATACCATTCCAGCATCTTTGTGTTGGCGAAGAACTAAATCTTGCTAATAAACTTACTTAGAAAGCTATATCTGGTCGAAAATTATTGGCAAAATACATTAATGCCCTAATTGTACTAAGATATGGTACTTCGGCACCAAGAATCTCTTCATCATTTTCATGAGGTCGGAATGGATCTTTCTTTATATCAAGTGATCTCACAACCATCGGGGTACTCAATGGATGTGCTTTATCCATATAGAATCGCTTTAAAATCTTTTCGGTGTATGTTGATTGATGGACAAATATTCCATCTTTCATATACTCAATTTGTAGACCAAGACAAAATTTTGTCTCTCCAAGATCTTTCATTTCAAATTCTTTCTTCAAACAGTCTACTGTTTTTGGAAGCTCCCCAGGAGTTCCAATGATGTTTAAATCATCAACATATACGGCGATTATAACAAATTCAGATCCAGACATTTTTATAAAGACACAAGGACAAATTGGATCATTCTTGTACCCTTCTTTCAACAGGTATTCACTCAGGCGATTGTACCACATACGACCTGATTGTTTCAATCCGTATAAAGATTTCTGAAGCTTTATTGAACAAGTTTCTCGAAAACTTTTATATGCTTCTGGCACTTTAAATCCCTCAGGTACTTTCATAAAAATTTCGTTGTCTAATGATCCATACAAATAAGCTGTAACAACATCCATTAGATGCATATCAAGTTTTTCTTGTACTGCCATATTTATGAGATACCTGAAGGTGATAGCATCCACTACAGGAGAATATGTCTCCATATAATCAATTCCAGGCCTTTGGGAAAACCCTTGTGCCACAAGTCGTGCTTTATATCTAACGATTTCATTTTTATCATTTCGTTTTCGCACAAAAACCCATTTATACCCTACTGGCTTTATGCCTTCAGGTGTTCGAACTATGGGTCCGAAGACTTCACGTTTTCCAAGTGAAGTTAACTCTGTCTGGACATCGTCTTTCTAATTTGGCCAATCATTTCTCTGTCTACATTCATCGACATATTTTGGTTCAAGATCCTCATCTTGTTGCATTTTTTCAACAGCAACATTATAAGCAAAAATGTTATTGATAACAATATTGTTTCGGTTCCATCGTTTTCCTGTTGAGGCGTAACTTATTGATATCTCTTCATTCTCATTATTTTCAAATTGAAGTGTGACATGGCAGTATTTGATTGGCCAGAACATGTTAGTTGCACATGTGGCGCGATTTCATTGGCCTTTTACTGTGACTTGGCATGCCTTGTCATTTTGACATGTGGCATGATCCTATTGTCTCTTCCGTTTGACTTGGCATGCCACGTCATTTGACATGTGGCACTGGTCCTCTAGGAAGATGCCATCTTGGGCCTAATGAAGTGGGCTCATTGCTTATAGCCCAATTAAATGGGCTGATGTGACGACCCAGCCCGTCGTCTCATGAGTTACTGCCCCGTTTCCCCTATTTTCTGCTTCTTTATGCTTCATTATCGGTATTTGGTGTGTTAGAGTTTATTTGCATTGGTTTGGTAGGAAATGAGATCCTTAGACTCTTTAAGGAAGGCTTATTTTGTAAAAAGTCAACTTGATGTTGACTTATGAGTTAGAGAGCTTAGATGCGATTTTCGGTGATTCGGTAAGCTTCGAGGGATGATTTGTGACTTAAGAGCGCAATCGGTAGTGATTTTGGAGGTCCGGTGTAGAATTAGGCTTGAATTGGCGAAGTTAGTATTTTGGCGATTTTTGGTTGATAGGTGAGATTTTGATCCGAGGGTCAAAATAGAATTCTGAGAGTTACAAAATCTTCGTTAGGTGATTTGGGATGTATGTGCAAAATTTTAGATGATCTGGAGGTGTTTTAGTTGGATTTTTGACTAAATGCGTGTTTCAAAAGTTTTAGAAAAAATTTAGGCTTGAATCCGATGTAATTTGATGGTTTTGGTGTTGTTTGTGGTGTTTTGATGATTGGAGAAAGTTTGAATGATATTTTAGGATGGGTTGGCACTTTTGGTCGAGGTCCTGCGGGACTCGGGGTAATTTCGGATAGCCATCGGGATGGATTTTGAAGTTGTGAAATTTCTGGTTTGCTGATATCTGGTATTCCCGCATCTGCGTAAAAGGGGCCGCAGAAGCGGTTCCACAGATGTGATGGTTTGGTCGCTGGTGCGAGTGCGGGCTGTGTGGAGGAATTTCGTAGAAGCGGAGGAGTTTCGCGGGACCGGTCTCCGCAAATGTGATTTCTGATCGCAGTAGCAGTCCGTGTTGGTGAAGGGTGTGCCGCCGCAGAAGCTATAGGTTATGCGCAGATGCAGTCACCACAGAAGAGGGATTGGACCGCAGAAGCGGTCCTGGGCATTTAGTGAAGCTCCGCAGAAGCGGAATAAATTCCGCAAAAGAGAAAACTGCAGAAGCGAAAATGTCAGATCAAATAAGGGTTTTAAAGCTCATTTTGTTCTGCGAGATAAGGTATCTTTCCTCCATTTTTGAGAAACCTTGAGAGCTTTTGGGAAGAAATTGAAGGGGATTTCGACTAGGTGTGATTGGAGGTGAGTTCCTTGACCGTAATACATGATTTAATGGTAGAATTAACATAAAAATTTGTGGAAATTCATCAAGAGAGGGTAAAGCTAGGGCTTGGAAATTTAATATTTCAAAGGGGATTTGAAGGGTCATTTGGGATCTGATTTGGGAGTTTTTGGTATGTATAGACTCGTGGCGAGATAAAGAATCCGATGATGTTAAATTTTTTAAATTTTGAGAAGTGGGCCGGGGGCTCGAGTTTTTCAATTTTTGTGAATTTCGATATTTTTCGAGTCTTTTCGATTTGGTTATGTTCCCTTAGCCTATTGTAACGTATTCTTTGTGATTTTGGCCAGATTCGATGCGCGAGCAGGTCGATTCGAGAGGCAAGGGCATAGCGAGCTAGACTTTTGGCCAGCTAGAGGTGAGTAATGACTGTAAATGATGTCCTGAGGGCTTGAAACCCCGGATTGCACAACGTAATGCTATATTGAGGTGAGATACACGCTCAATGACGAGCGCGGGGTCATTTACTATTGGGGATTTTGACTTGGTCCATCCCGATTGATATTTTACCGCATATTTGACTAAGACTTGTTGTTTTCACCATGTCTTGGACTTATTGACATACTTAGGCTTAATGCCGACTATTTGAAATCCTTTATGAACTGTCATAACTGTTTCCTCACTACTTGAAATATTACTTGAACTCGGTCCAATTGAATTACACTGTTTCATGAACTCAACCATTTTTACTCAAATTTGAGATTTAAATGATATTTGAACTGGTGTTTGAGCTTAGCACTAATGTTTTACTGATGCCCAAGGGGCTTGCAGTTGTTTTTGGACTGATTGAGGCCGAGGGCCATATGTGAGGATATATTGAGTGGTGTGAGGAGGCTTTCAGGTCTCGTGAGTGATGTGAGGAGGCTTTCAAGCCTCATGAGTGATATGAGAAGGCTTTCAGGACTTATGTTGATATGAGAAGGCTTTCAGATCTTATAATGATATAGCGCTTGGGCAGTAAGGGGCCCCTCCGGAGTCTGCACCCCCACAGTGAGCGCGGTACCCATATGATCTGAGAGTGAGCCCGAGGGGCTGATGTTGTACTGAGTGGTTTATATTGAGCCCGAGGGATAGGTTTCTGATTATTTCTCGCTTGATGAAAATATTTGTCTTTAACTGTTTTAAAAGAGAGTTATTTGATACTTCACTATTTTATTGCTTAACTGATTTTACTGCTTCGAGATGGCGTTTCTTTGTGCCTTTTATGAGATTTCATGCTTTCAATCATTAATTATTTTTATTACTTACTGGGTTAGAGTAATCACATTACTCCCTGCACTGTGTGTGCAGATACAGGCATAACAGAGTTCGCTCCTGAGCATTGGTTCCTTCTAGACCAGGCGGTAAATAGGAGTGACGAGGTAGCTGTTGATGTCCGCAGCCCCGTTTCTCACCTATCTTTCATTATTTATGTTATCTTTAGACCTTGTACTAAGTTCTAGACTTTGTAGAATCGTAGTAGACACTGTAGTAGCTCATGACTTATGACACCTCGATTACGGGCTGTGTCGGGATGGATTCCCTATTTTATCATTTTTATTCCGCACTTATAATTATGCTATCTATGGTTTAGACTTATTCATGCTAAGTAATTGTTAAAAGAGGTGTTGTTGTTCCGTTGGCTGGCCTTGTCTTCACAAGAGGGCCATCACGACTGGGTTCAGGAATTAGGTCGTGACAGCCAGCCCAATGGATTTGGACTCATTTATTTAACCCATATGCATTCTGACTTACAACAACAATAACAACAGCCCAGTATAATGCCATAAGTGAGGTCTGGGGAGGGTAATATGTACGCAGACCTTATCTCTACCTCGAGGGGCAGAGAAGTTATTTCCAAGAGACCCTCGGCTCAAGAAAGAAACAAGTGACAGAAATAAGCGTCGATATATTAGTACTAGCAATAGGCTCATAATAAATAACATAAAATACACAACATAAAATAAAATAACTAAATAACAGCAATATAAGGAATATAGAAAATACGAGAAAGAGGAAAGTATAATAATATCTAGAATATAGAGCCCTTGATCAGTATCTGATCAGTAGCATCCTAAGTCTAACTCCTAACTCTCTAGTCTCACTTTAGCGCGCTGTAGAAATATTTCCAACTTCCCCCTTACCTACAACCTTAACGCTCGACCTCCACAATCCCCTGTCAAGGGCCATGTACTCAGTAATCCTAAGTCACGTCATGTCCTTCCTGATCACCTCTCCCAATACTTCTTAGGTCTCCCTCTACCTCTCATCGTGGCCATCACCTCCAGTTGCTCACAACTTCCCACCGGTGCATCAGTGCTCCTCTTCTGAATGTGCCCGAACCATCTGAGTCTTGCTTCCCGCATCTTGTCCTCCATGGGCGCCATGCCCACCCTATCTCAAATATCTTCATTCCTAATCTTAGCCATCCTTGTATGCCCACACATCCACCTCAACATCCTCATCTCTGCTACTTGCATCTTCTGAATGTGTGAGTTCTTAACTGGCCAACACTCGGTCCCATACAACATGGTCGGTCTAACCACTGCTCTATAAAACTTACCTTTTAGTAACGGTGGCACTTTCTTGTCACACAGAACTACCGTTGCTAACCTCCACTTCATCCACCCTACCGTATACGGTGTGTGACATTCTCGTCGATCTCCCCGATCCCTTGAATAACTGACCCAAGGTACTTGAAACTACCCCTCTGAGGGATGATTTAAGAGTCAAGCCTCACTTCCACTCCCGCGTCCGTCGGCTCTGGCCCTAATTTACATTCGAGATATTCTGTCTTCGTCCTGCTCAACCTAAAACCTTTAGACTCAAGGTCCTGTCTCCAAACCTTTAGCCTCTCGTTGACGCCACGTCTTGTCTCGTCAAGTAGGACTATGTCATCAGCAAATAGCATGCACCATGGAACCTCCCCTTGAATATTATGCGTTAAGGCATCCATCACCAGGGCAAATAGGAAAGGGCTGAACGCAGAATCTTGGTGCAACCCCGTAACAACCGGAAAATGCTCGGAGTCGCCTCCTACTATCGTAACCCGAGTCTTAGCTCCATCATACATGTCTTTAATCACCCTAATGTAAGAAACTGGGACCCCTTTAACCTCTAAGAATCTCCATAAGACCTCCCTAGGAACCCTGTCGTACGTTTTCTCTAGATCGATAAACACATGTGAAGATCCTTCTTCTTATCCCTCTATTGTTCCACCATCCTCTTAATAAGATGGATAGCTTCTATGGTAGATCGCCCCAGACTGGTTGTCTGAAATAGACACCTTCCTTCGTACTCTCATTTCTACCACTCTCCTAGGCTTTCATGGTATGACTTGGTAATTTGATACCCCTATAGTTGTTACAGCTCTGGATATCACCTTTGTTCTTATACAACAGAACCATTGTACTTCACCTTCACTCTTCAGTCATCCTATTAGTCTTGAATATAATATTAAACAATCCAGTAAGCCATTCCAAGCCTACTCTGCCCACACACATCCAAAGTTCAACCGCAATTTCGTCTGTCTCGGTAGCTCTGCCCCTCATCATCTTACGCATTGCCTGCATAACCTCATCGACCTCAATGTCCCTACAATCACTTATCTCCTGTGGGATGTCGGCATTTCACTAATCACCTAGTACAATATCCTGATCCCCTTTTTCATTGAGAAGTTTATGAAAGTAGGCCTGTCATCTCCTCTTAATCTGGTCATCCCCCATAAAAACTTTGTCGTCACCATCTTTTATGCACCTCATTTGGTCCAGATCCTGAGCCGCACCCTCTCTCACCTTAGCGAGTCGGATAGCTTTTTCTCCTCGCCTTTTTTCCCTAGCTCCTCATACAGACGAGGAAACGATGCCGTTTTAGCCTCCGTAACTGACATCTTCGCCTCCCTCCTAGCAACCTTATATCTCTCACTGTTCGCTCTCTTATCCTCCTCGCCAGTGCTCCCTACTAACTGCAGGTAAGCCGCATTCTTTGCTTCCACTTTACCTTGGACAACTGCATTCCACCACCAATCTCCTTCGTGGCCACCGGTGCATCCCGAAGATATCCCTAATACCTCTCTCGCCGCCTTCCTTATACAGTCTGCCGTCGTCGACCACATAGTGTTTGCATCCCAACTACTTCTCCAAGCTCCCATTGCCGATAACCTTCCTACCAACTCCTGAGCTTTATCATCAGTCAAGGCACCCCACCTAATCCTCGGGTGACCTCGTATTGACCTCTTCTTCCTCCTTATCATAATACCAATGTCCATCACCAAAAGCCTATGTTGTGTCGCAAGGGACTCACCTGGGATAACTTTGCAATCCTCGCACAACCTTCTGTCGCATCTCTTGAGGATGAGATAGTCAATCTGGGTCTTCGCCACCGAACTTTGGTAAGTAATCAAATGCTCCTCCCGCTTAGGAAAACTAAAGTTCGCAATCACTAGATCGAATGCCTTAGTAAAGTCCAATAGCGAAGTGCCCCCTCCATTCCGCTCCCGAAAACAAAAGCCGCTATGTACCTCAATATAACCACCTGCAGACGGCCCAATATGACCATTAAAATCTCCTCATATAAATAACTTCTCGGAAAGTGGAATACTTCGAACGATGTCATCCAACCCCGCCCAAAAGCGTCTTTTAATCTCCTCATCCAAGCCTACTTGCGGTGCGTACGCGCTAACGACATTTAAAGTACACCTACCCACCACCAATTTAATGGTCCTTAGTCTATCATTCACCCGCCTGGCCTCAACCACCGACTCTCTAAGGTGGCTATCTACCAGAATACCCACTCCATTCTTACCCCTCAGGACTCCAGAGTACCACAGCTTATACCCATCCACGTTTTTCGCCCTCTATCCGACCTACCTTGTCTCCTGGACACACGTTATATTATTCTTCCTCTTCTGAAGGATCTTCGCCAACTCTAAGGACTTACTCGTTAGCGAATCTATGTTCCATGACCCGATTCTCAATCTATAGGCTTTCTTGCCCCCTCTACCTCCCCTGCCTCCCATCCCACACCCTGACCCCGGCCCCACACTCTGCCCCACACGAGGACATGCCCTTAATCTATTATCCAGACTGCAGCCACTACACCTACGTCCAATCCAATGAAGACTCGCCAGTGCACAACGGACAACGAATCAAACTAGAAGAAGCAAGTGACTACAAGTACACAAGTAGAATGACCGAACTATTGTGAACTAAAGTAACATCAAATTAGCTAACACCAAAAGGAAAAT